>JAVQJF010009939.1:0-22986 GCA_036023855.1 Gadopsis marmoratus | reverse complement strand
TGCGCGCACACACACACACACACACACACACACACACACACTCACACACACACACAGTCATAAGCATGACATGCCAACACATTCGCACCAACTCTTTTCATTTCAAACACATGCTAGCTCACACACACTGTGCATGTACGTGTGTGTGTGCGTGTGAGAGAGAGAGAGAGAGTGTGTCGGCCATTTGCCCTGATATATTTGCCACTCGAAAAGACCAAAAAAAAAAAAGGAGGAGGAGGGAGTGCTAGAGGTAGCGTCGCACCTCCCACCCCCTCTGTTGACTACTTGCACTTCCTGGCAGAAGGGCCGTGTTGACAGATTGATATCTCCAAGATGGTGGCCCTGTTTGTTTTCTGGAAAAGGGAAGGAGGGAGGAGAAGGAGGAGGAGGAGGAAGAGGAAGGCTAGCTGATAACCTCAGTGTTTACACACTGCCGCTATACTACTGATTCAAGGGTCACCGACTGTGTGTGTGTGTGTGAATGAGTGACGGGGTGAATCGGGGGGGGTTAAACAAATTTCATCAGTGCTGGAACTCAGGATTAACTTTGACAACCTCCATCACTCTCTCTCGCTCACACGCACACTCTCCCCTCTGGGTGACCTCATGGTAAAAAGTTGACTGTGCAGTAAATGAGCTTATAGATAATAGACGGCGGCGCTTTAAGGGCCCGTCTGCTGCCATTTAACAGGCGAGATGTGCTGCTAGCTGACTGCCCAGGGCTTTTAGAGAGTGTGTGTGTGTGAGCTCTCCTCCTAATCCACTCTTTCATCATACAGAGGAGACAGTAGGTGTGAGTGACTGAGGAGGAAGTTCTCTAATCTGACCTTTGACCCGGAAACAATAACGGATTGCCATGAAAAGTCAGGAGAGTAGGAGCACGATCATGTGTGTGTGTGTGTGTGTGTGTGTGTGTGTTCTCCCAAAGTGGAAGAGTCAACAAATCAGACAGAGGTCTTTGTCTGCGGGCGCTTCTGTGTGTGTACCTTGTCACGTGTGTGTGTGTGTGTGTGTGCGTGTGCGTGTGTGTGCGTGTGGAGGGCAGGTGGCCAAGCTTTTTCGGTGGAGGTCTTCAGCAGGAAACCTTCCATCAGCCATGTCTGTCTGCCACCATTTTGATTTTATCTTGATTTTATAGGCACAGACACACACAGACACACACAGACATAAACACAGACAGACACACACGCACACACAATGCCCAAAGGCAGCTGTCACGCCTCACTTCCTGTCTTTTGCCCCCGCCCTCGTCCCTCACGCTCGTTCATCAAATCTGTCACCTTAATTGGCCCACTGAGTTACTTATGGTATTCCTTAACCCTGTGTGACACACGCACACACACACACACACACACACACACACAGACACACACACACAGACACACACATCCCTGCTGAAGAGAACTATGTGACCTGCACAGGTTTATCTCAGTTTTAAAAGAATTTGAGAATTTACGCTGTTAAATAGAAGTCATGATTGATACTTTAAATTGACACTTTAAATACAATTAATTAATAATCCAAGAGCCAATCTTAATCTGGCGAACTCCCACTGACCTCTTTCCTCTCTCTCTCTCTCCGTCTCTTCAGAGCAGTCTCTCCTGGAGGTCAAGCAGCAGCAGGTGAGCAGTGAGGAACGTTCGGTCGAAGCCTCCAGCCTGTCCCCCGTCGCAGTGACCCCCACCCCGCCCAAGAGGGAACGCAGTGTCCTCTCCATGCTGTGTGACACCAACGGCACCTCCTCCTCCTCCTTCTTGTCCACGAAGAGGGAGCCCAGCTGGTCGCTTCCAACCCGCCCACGCTGTGCCGACAGCCCTGAGCGCCCGCTCTACCCTCGTGCACTCTACCCGACTCTCAGGCCCCACCCTCACATCCCTGAATACTTCCTTAGCCACAAACCTGGCCAGCTCGGTTACCCCGCAACTCGTTCCCCTGGCAACCAGTCTTCAGCCACACCCAGCCCGTCGGCGAGGAGCAGCCCGGACAGTAGCCCTCAGGGGAGCCCCTCGGGTCCAGTACCATCCCCAGCTTCCTTCTACCCCACCGGACTGGGTCCCTACCCGAGTTACTCCCCACCATCTGCCCCCCTCTCCTCATCTTTCTACCCTCCAGTAGGCCCCTATTCACGCTACCTTCTTCCCCCTCACTACCCTCTGCCTGGAGGTGGTCTCCCCACTGTAGGAGGAATCTTTCCCAGGATGTACCCCCTCTACAGCAGCCTTCTGCCCCCTCACGTACCCCTCCTGCCCTCCGACTCAGCAGGGAGGCGCTTTCTGTTACCTGACCACGTCCACCCATCCTCCATCTCTGCCCACAGAGACTTCCTCCTTCCCGGGCCCACCAGTGCCTTCTCAGCTGCCACCTCTCTGAAGGACAAAGCAGGACCTCGCCACCACCCTTACTCCGGACACTCTCACCCACACAGACCGGCCCACGCCCCCTCCAGCAGCTCCCCAACAGCAGGTACAGCACCTCCCAACGAGCGTGTGCCCACCAAGCCTACCTCAGCCCTCTTGGGCAATGCCAGCGTGCAAGATGATGAGGAGGCCATCAACCTGACCAAGGTGAAGCGTGGCGTGGGCTCAGCGGGCTACAAGGCGCTGCCGTACCAACTCGAGAAGCAGAATGGCAAAATCAAGTACGAGTGCAATGTGTGCAGCAAGACCTTCGGACAGCTGTCAAACCTGAAGGTGAGGCTCGGGACAAACTCTCTTCATGTTCTCCCGTCAAGATAATCAAGTTAATGCATCTTTAAATCTTTTAGATTGAGGGTTTCTCTGACAATACCAAAATCCGAATATGTCTGAGCAGACCTTTTTTTCTTTCCTCTTCTCCGTTGTGCAGGTTCATCTTCGTGTCCACAGTGGAGAGAGACCTTTCAAATGTCAGACCTGTAACAAAGGCTTCACCCAGCTGGCTCACCTGCAGAAGCACTTCCTGGTCCACACTGGGGAGAAGCCACATGAATGCCAGGTGGGGTTCCACGCTGAGGATGATGGACTTCCATTGAACGAGCAAATGAGTTAATAACCAAGTTGACATCATTTCTTTTGTCGCCTCTCCTCTTCCAGGTTTGTCACAAGCGCTTCAGTAGCACCAGCAACCTGAAAACTCACCTGCGCCTCCACTCAGGGGAGAAGCCCTACCACTGCAAACTCTGCCCAGCCAAGTTCACCCAGTTTGTCCACCTCAAGCTGCACAAGCGCCTGCACTCCCGCGAGCGTCCACACAAATGCCTGCACTGCCACCGCCACTACATCCACCTGTGCAGCCTGCGGGTTCACCTGAAGCGCTACTGCCTGGCGGCTAACCCTGGCCCTGGCAGTCCAGCTGTCTCCAGTCAGGCTGCCTTGGAGGAGGTGCAGCGTGCCAATGAGGAGATTGAGCGCTTTGACGTCACTGAGCATGCTGAGCGGCTGGAGCAGCTGCAGGGAGGGGTGGAGGTGGAGGCCATGTTGGAGAAGCAGGTCTTGGGGATCCTGTGGAGGGAGCACGACATCAAGTCCTCCCACTTCCGTCCCCACCACAAGGGTGGCGCCACCGAGCTTCTGCCTGCGGGGTATGGCGCATACGAGTCCCTGAACGAGACGTCAGTCATCAAGATGCGGCACAGCAGCCCCATCCTACCACTTCCTGCCAATGTCACCATCAAGCAGGAGTCCGAGGATCACAATTAAGTGATTTTCAAACGCAAGGGACATAGAGTAAAGACTGCACGACTCAACACGGACTGAGTTGCCAGGAGCAACTGCTGTAAATAAATAATTCTCTACCTGGTTGTCATCAGGAGTGACATCACGATTACACCAGGTGTTCAACCTATCAGGGACTCGCGTACTCAGGGCTCAAGAGACACTGTCCCATGACTACTTAGCAGTTTCAGCATTTATTCTACTTAGAGACAATCATCCACGCAGGATTTACCTTTAATGTAATTAATATAATGCTATTATCATTATTGTTGTTGTATTATTTGGTCTCTATTTTCAAATGTCTTTGTTGTTGTTCTTTCGGATCAATTACTTGTTATATAACTTCCTTAATTTATTAGACTTTTTGTTTGTTGTCTCCAAAAGCAATAAGTGGAAGAGATGGTTACACTGATGTGGTGAAATCAATGAAAAAGAATATTTTGCTGTTGATGTTTTGTTTTTTTTTTCCTTCTCTCTGTGGCCATTTCTCTGTAGATAGTCACTCTCTCTATGCCTATATCCATCCAGTGACCTCTGACCTATAGAATCAGGGGTATCCACTCTTCAGGGTTTTATCTATTTAAATGTAGAAAGCAATATAGCGGGTTAAAACAAGGGTTGACGAACTTGCCAAAGTGCGGCACATAAATTTGTTCATTTAGCCAGAACAGCTTTACTTCAACCCTGCTTGATAGCTTCCCTAAAGTGTGTCTGTGTCCTTTTCTGATGCCTACTTAATTTAAATGAAACAAAAAAGGGCTTTTTTTTTTTTGTATATTTTTCACAACGGTTACCTCAGTGTGCATGTGACTATACGAGTGCGTGTGTTTGTTCGTGTGTGTGTGTGTGTGTGTGTGTGTGTGTTTAAAGGGACAGCTAGAGGTGAGAGCTTTCTATTTATTTTGCATTCTGCTACTTGAAGAAGAAGAAGAAACCAAACTGAACTGGAGTGCAGCTCTTCATGTGGTCCAAAGGAGCGGCACGACCCGCTCAACATGTAGCACATAATGGATCCCCCCCCCCCCCCGTCGCTCCCAAACCCGTCCCTCCGTTTGTTTTTTTTTTCTACAACACTGTCCGACACCCCACAGGGAAGTGAACATCCTCCAGTATAGGGATTCACACTTGATGCTAGAAACCAAAGTTCACTTGGCTTTAATTTCCAATGCACACCAAAAAAATCAAAACAAGGGACGAAGGAGTCGAGGAATCAAAATGCTGAAGAAGGGAAGATGTATTGTTTGTATACGATGAAGTGTTCACTCTTTTTTTTTTTAATGTTTTTTTGTTGTTCCTGTTGTCTTGTTAATATTTCGGTTGAGAAGCAATGGCCCCTTCTTCAATCCCGCCCGTCCGCCATCTTGTTAATGAACTTGCATACACCAAAGCACCTCGGCCTTCTTTTATGCACTGGCCCCCCCCCCCCTACTTTATAACTTCAGTGCCGATGCTTGCACCATTTACACTGTGTACAATATCACTGCAACAGGTTATAATGGCATTAAGACTCGACTTAATGTTACTAAAGCAGCTGTGATTTTCTGCAGCAGTTGCACATCAACATCCTGAACTCTCTCTCCTCTCTCTCTATCTCTGTCTCTCTATCTCTCCATCTCTGTCTCCTCTGTTTATAATGTTCGACCAAAGTATCTCTTTCTCGGATCAGAGCTTTAACTCCAGAGGAAAATCTCCTAAAGGACTGTCTCTGTTTACATTCTGGTTTACATAGTTATTTATGTGCAAAAATGTCAAAGTGTAAATTATGATATAAATGTTCACTGCTCTAATCCAAACCCCGTGGCTCTGTGTGTTCCATTCTTTTTTTCTCTTCTTCTTTTTTGTGTGTTTTGGGATAATTGTCATCTTAGATACTGAAAATGGACGTTCACAGACATTCTGCCACAACTCGAACGGAATATGATTATTTATGTAGTGGTAGAGCTAATATAAACTTATATGAGGAGCAATATAGAGTGGTGTATTTCATATATTCATCCTACCACTTCAGGTGTCTGTATAAAATGCTTTATCCACTTTCTACCCACATTATCATCAGCAGCCATTTTGAACCAGAGAGAATGTGGCCTATATAAAGTAAAACTAAAGTGGAGCAAGTGGAGGACCTTTAGAGGATTTGGTCAAAAAGCTTTCACTTCAATCGAAAAATCTGGACCACAAGGGATGTCTTGTGGTCCAGACTTACGATAGTCAAGATTGGGTGAATTTAAAGCTTGAAAAAAGACAAACATATATGTTTAAGATCCAATTTTTAAGTCTATCGGTAAATATTTGAATAGATACACATGACAGCAGTCTGTAAACCCGTGAAATGCTTTATAAAAAGGATCTACGGTAATAAAGGCCCTCAACACACGCACACAGGTGTTTTCACTTAATTTGCCTGATTAGACATCTTCTCCACACCATGTGGGTGTGTACAGACATATCCCTCACCTCCTGTCGGCGATGCAACCGTGGGTGTAGTTTTACTTCTACCTTCATTGCAGGCATAATTAGCTCAGACGTGAAACCGAGTTTTTCAATACGAGTAGCAAATGACCAAATATTAATAGCGGTTTAAAGGAAAAAAAGAAACAGAAGGCTGACACAATCTGCTCTGGCAAGAAATAGATCCCCAGCAGAGAGCGGAGATCCAGAGTCGTGCTTGTCACTTCCAACTCTTTGATTCACATATTCCAGCTTTTAGCGCTGAGCCCGCGGTAAACCAGGCCCTCTGGTGAAGTCATGAATCTTTATGTCCATTTCCTTCGCAATGCCAAGCTTTAAGACTGGTGCAGGAAATGGGAGCCCGGCACCCCCCGTGCTCTATGGGCTGCAGTAACCGCGATCTGTCTTTTATCCTGCATGCAGGAGACAGACGACATGACTCATTTTAGAGCCTACAGTCGTCAGTCCTCAGCCGTACAATCTCAGAGGGATGTGGACTTTAGCATCCTATCTGGACCGGCACCAAGCCGGAAGGTTCAACTCTCTGATCGTAAACATTACCGACGGTGTGAAGGTCAAAGATCCAATGATTGAGGGCTGAAATAAAACCTAAATGTCGCCAGTTATGCCAGATCTTGTTCTAATGACAAAGAGGAGAAAATACACACTAAGGAGAGATGAGGAAAATTTGATATTTTAAAATAAGGGCACATAAAACTAGCGACGAGATTTTAGTCAAACTAAAACTAGTTTGTCATATGTTTCAACAGACCCACCCACGTCGCGTCTCCATCTGTGGCCCCCGGAACTCAATACGTTACTCGGTGATTCGATTCACAACGCGCAGTGGTGTCCTTGCGGTGAGACTTGACAGTTATTCGCCTCCAGCTCTACCTACACCGACCTCTTTGCTGTAATGCAGGACCAACGCTCACCGGGCGTTGAAAGACTATGCATGAAAAGCAACGCAAAAAAGTGGGACTCATTGCTAAAGTTAGCATGCTAAGCTAACAAGCGTCTACTTCCCAAGAGGAACAGTTAACGGTTCTGCTAACTGGTGAACAATTGTAAAGGGACAGAGGGCTTAAATCAGTAATGGTATAAATCAACTTTTGATGGATATACACTGTAAGTTGCAGGTTCTCCAGAGGCTCCGACACTTTTTCCACAAATATATCAAAAAAACGGTTTCATCTTGCTTGGACTTATTGATATCTAAACACAATAGATGTAAGTATCATTGCAGTTCATGTTCCCTCACACAAACTTAGGAGGATTCAAAGTTCAGTCCTTTATGCGTCCATCCAGGGTTGGAAATGGATGAGCACAGCAGCAAAATGAAGCAGACAACATTAGAGCGACAGGCAACATACACAGACGTGTGTGAATTGGATCAAATTCATTTTGAAAAAACTCTAATTCAAGTATTAAAAATTGCCAGATACATTTCAAAATAGTCAGCTGTCACCACGGCGTATAACTTTAATTACAGATGTAGTTTTCTTCATTAACATTAACACACTTACAGAGCCACCGATTTTCACAGCAGCCAGCTGTACAAATTAACATTTGGCAGAAAGGAAGTGATGAAACACATTCCACCTCCGTGTTATTAAGGATCCCACATAGATTTAAAGTCACCATATGAGAAGGCAGTATCGATCCGTTACCTCATCACCCAGCTAAAAACATTCGGTGCGCCCCCACCCTTTGACTCAGCATCTTTCACTTTTGCACACTGCGTCTCTCTTTCCTGTTTGTTCTATCTTATTATTACTATCAGGGAAACTTCTCAAGTCACCCGTTGACACGGCGAGTTCCACTACCTCAGCATCATGACGCCGGGGTTTCACAGCACTTTTCTGATCGGGGGAGGACAACACCTACCACCACTGGAGGAGGGGGGGATATCCCACAGGCCCCAGGCGCATCGTACCGAAACGGCAGGGCTGCCTTCCACTCGCCTGAGCTGGCTTAAGGTTTGTTTATCTGCTATCCGATTTCCACAGAGGCCTTGATAAAGTTTCAAATTTTATCTTTCACAGTCCTCCCCTTCACACGAACAGCGAGACATACCCACAGTTTTGAAGAAAAGGGACGCCTACGGTTTAAAGTTAAGGAAACCCTCGGTACTGTCCTTTCCACATATGTCTACATCTATCACCCGATCTTTCACATGGACTAGCATAATAAGGTCAAAATGACTCATGGAAAAACCTTGATGTGGTATTTCAGTCCATTAGAGGATGAAATGTTGCCCTTTCTCTTGATCCTCTCTCACACTGGCCTGAATTCAGTCGAAGATGTTGACCGGGGAAGACCTACCACCCTCTCTCGCTTCTCCACCACGGTTTGGGGTTGTAGATCGCACTCCGACAGTTTGGTGTTAAACTGACCGTGACGTCGGCTTTTGCCACTCTGTGAGGAGAGGCGCGAGCTGACGGTTGGAGATTCATTAAAACGAGGCGACGCACCGCAGAAACGTACCGTTGTGCTCGATTAAAATCGGGCCCCTTATGTGTTAACTTTACTGGTATTGACTTTTTAATTTTATTTAAATGGAACAAAAACCTTTCCGTATCAAACCAAGTTTAGCTGCTGCCCCGCCTAACGAAGGTTAGCCCTTTATTAAATTATTTGCTAGGGTTACGGGGAGTTTTCTTTTGTTTATATTTGCTTTAGGATTTTTAACGGTATGTTTTCAGTCCATTTCGTTCCCAGTTGTTTTTCCTCATGAACTCTAATTAAATGAAAAACAATGAGGCGCATGTTTCCCACAACAGAAGTTTAATCCTGGAGAAATATATTGTACATTTTATTTAACATGTTAAGAAGATTGTACAGTAGAGGTACACCTCGATCAGTGGCGACTTCACTTATACAGCGTGTTTCAACCTTAGCGGTTCAAAGGGCGCTTTTACAGATTGGTCTCATTCACACACTGATGGCGACGTAGCTGCTGCTCAGGGAGCCGGCCTCCACCGGGGGCAACTTAGGCTTCAGTGTCTTGCCCAAGGACATGTGGTCAGGAGGAGCCGAGATCGAACCGCCAGCCCTGGTATTAATGGTCGACCCGCTCTACCTCCTGAGCCACAGCCGCCAATCACATATGCTGACCAACACAGATAGATTACCGTGAAATTAATGAAGATGCTGCCTAATCATGTCGGTGACTCCTGACCTTCCATCTAGCGCCTCTTTTTGGACTGAAATTTTCCCGTCTTTCCCCGTCCCCAAAGACTTCTCCGATCAGGACGCGGCCTCAGACTGCGAGGCTGCAGCGACGCAGAAGATACTTGTGATTTCTGTGCACTCACACACACACACACACGGACACACACACACACACACACATCCATGCCCACACACATTATCACTCACACAAACAAACACACACTTATTAGGAAAAGTATAAACACAAGCACGGACACCAGGAAATGCACGCGCACTTATTGTACAACTACATGTGAAAGCACATATTCAGGCTTACACACACACACACACGCCCACACACACACAGACACACACACACACACCCACACACACACACACACAGCGACATCTATACAGTCACTCTGACACAAGTAGTTTCCCCAGAAATGTTATGTTTCTATCATAACGAAACCACGAATCAAACAAACCCTTCAACACCCACCACCACCACCACCACCCCCCCACACACACAAACACACTCTCCATCTCCGCCAAGCTGCGTTCCAGTGTGACGCCACTGAAGAAGAAGTTTTCGGAAACCCAGCGGCGTCCCCGGCGAGTCTTTTACCGTAAACACGTTATAGTAAATCATCATGTCACTCAGACGCAACACACGAGGGTCACTGGTCAGGACGGGTGACTCAGACTCTTCACTGCCGCCCCCCCACCTTCATCCGACTTTCCCGAAATTCCCTTTTCCTTCCCAAAACTTTGTGACAGGAAGTCACAGCCTTTTTTGGTGTTGAACACAGTTGCTGAAGACATTCATTGGCTAAGAGTGGACATTAAGGAAGCTGCACTACCAAACATCAATATGTCATCGTCACATTGACTGCAGTGCCCCATCAAAGATGTTAGAAACAAATGAGAGCATGACGGAGACGACTGGGAGCCAAATGTTCCTCTAAATTAAGACCACATTTCCCATAAATCCTGTTGCTGCCTGTCACCAAAAAGAGCTCTGCTTCCTCGGCTAATCGGTTCCTCTTTGTCTTTGCCGAAGAGGATGAAGATGTTGGACATGAATTTTAGCTTTTCCTTTGGTCTTTGTCTCCTTCCACTATCTGCTGCAACCTTTGAATGGCAGCCACTTGTGCAATATGTTGTGTTTTTAGCCACGCCGCACGGCTCTATGGGGCGGCAATGTGGAGGCTGCGTCCTACCGACGGTGGTGCTCTGCTGTGGTCGAACATCTTATTTGCCCTGGTTTATGACCAAAAACCCGGCAAAACTAACAACATTCCCGTCAGCCTCAGCTAATAAAAGTGTTGCTAATGAGCAAATATTTGTCACAGCCCGTGGGCCGGGTCCACGGACGTGCTTCTTGTTCTTGTTAGTTTCCCGCCTGTGGGATTGCAGACACCTGGCCTTCCTGTTCACCTGTGCCTCATCATCTCGTTACGGGATTTGTATTTATCTGCCGATTCTTCCCCTCCTGTTCTGTCGGTGCGTTTCCGCCGTTAGGGTCAGTTGTTTTCTCGCGTTGGGTTTTGCTGGCGCCCTTGTTTCTGCTTCTGGATCTGGACTTGCGTACTTGCTCGCTGTTACGTGGCTGCAAGTGTTTGTGTTTGGTTCCATTAAATCATTGTATATTTACCTCTGGCGTCTACGCAGTCTGCTCTTGGTTCCTTTTCCTCCCCTGCGATGTTAGCATGCTAAACGTTATGCCCGGTGAATATCCACATGTTAGCATGGCTCCCGTTGGCTTTTAGCTTTGCATATAGCAGCACATGTGCTACATAGCCGGTGGCATTCATGGAACTCTACCCTCACGTTGTCTCACTAAATCTTTAATGTTCAGTTAATCTCCGTGTAACCTCAGAAATTCCTCAGTTGAGATGCTCAATTAGCACCTATAGCTAGTAGCCCATGAAGGTAGCAGGTTTGAGGGTAATGTTTGAGGAAACATTACACAATTTATAAAAAAAAAAGGAAATGCATTCATTTATTTTAATAGTGATCAGAGCGAGCTGTAAGAACAACATGACACCAATACTTATTCTTGATTTAACGGACATAAATCTACCAATTCTATAAGTCACTGGCACCTATAGGTTATTGTAATATTAACGATTAGGGACACACACACAACTTTTGCCTTTTCTCTCTATTTTCTTCCGAAAAACCGCTTCCAGTACTAATTAATACATCGGGGTATCTGTTGCTGACTACAGATCTGACACCAGGGGTTTCTTTTTACTAAATTTAAATTTAATTTACTTCGCCGTCTGCACTGGAATGATTTTAATGTTCGGTAACATGAGGCCCGGGAATGCAGTGTATGAGTCAGCAGCTCTATAATGACGCTGATTTAAAAAACAAAAAAATGGACGTATCCTGAATGATGGTCATCATTTTGAGGTATTACTGCAAATAAATGTCCATCGTATTTTGAGTTGCCATGGTGATAGTGCCAACACAAGGCTATATGATGTTCAGAGCTTCAACATTAGGTGTGAAAAATGAAAACATTGCCGTCCACATAACATGGCTCAGACTGTCAGGTCTGTTTTTACATCATACAACCCGTGTGTGTGTGTGTGTGTGTGTGTGTGTGTGTGTGTGTGTGTGTAGACATAGAAAGGCGTATGTCCTACAGTATAAGACAGGAAGTGAGTGAGTGTATAATAGCTCATAAGCGAACATGTGGCTCATAAAAACCGCTAGCTATTAACTCAACCCATCTTTAGAGATACACACTCTGCATGGATAGAATTAAACACACGCCCACGCGCACACAGACACACACAGACACACACGCGAGTGTGTGTGTTGGCGTCGTCTCAGTTCAACAGATGAGAATGCAAACAAGAAAAGGAAACTACCAGACAGTCCCTATTCTTTCTGAAGAGTCTGAACTCAGACGCAGACAGACGGTTAGTAGTAATAATAATTTTTATAATATTAATAGTAATAATTTCAATCCAAATTCATTGTCGGTTTTGTAATATGGTTATTACAAATGTCCAGCCGAAATCACAGAGGAAATTAAACCAATATTCTAATATGTAGTTGATTCTGTTGAGGAAGACGTATACTAAGTAAGAAAATGTGATCCATCAGACGATGTCCACATGTACGAATATTTGTAGTCTCTCTGTAGGTGCTAACTATGTCTTTGCACTGCGGCACCGGCTTTCGGGGAATTCCTCTGTGCCTTAAAATGTGCTTTAGGATAAACTTTTATTCTTTAAAGGTTTCTAATACATTGGTTCACATTTTGCAAGTTAAGGGGAAGGTTTGAGTGGAAAATAATAATTCTTGTTACAATACTTAAAATTGCAACAAGAAATAAATAAATCAATCAAATTAAAAAAAGATTTTAAAAAAATATATATAAAATCGTTATTTATTCATTTATTAAAAGAGGAAAAAGAGGTTTTTCTTCTGTCCAGTCGACATGATCTACATCGAACCATTCTGTATTTAGACTAGTCAAATCTGTGGAGGCACAAAAAAGACTTTTTAAACCTTATTTCAGTTTGAAAACAAAGAAAAATGGTGGTTTAACTTCTTCTTATCTGGGTCTGAATTTCGACAAGATTCACACAAACAATCCAGAGAATCATTCAAACCCTGTTTCAGATTTATGAAACCTTTTAATTCTGTGAATAAAGCTGCAAACCAGACACCAGTTTAAAGACACACACACACACTGTTTCTGTCACCCATGTGTGGAGGGTGACTGCGGGTGACTCGGCAGAAAGCAGCCATGTTGGCGTCCCCCGCTGACCCCTCCAGTGTCTTCATCACACATATGGAGCCTGCTTCTTCTTCTTCTTCTTCTTCTCTTCATCTTCGAACCGCAGCAGCCGGCGTCTCTTCCTCCTCCCCCACTGCTCCTGCTGACACTGCTGCCCACCGTTACTGCGACCAGGTTACCTTTAGGAAGTGTTTTAATTACTTTTGCTGGGACACAGGCGGAGTGTGTGTGTGTGTGTGTGTGTGTGTCTTTATTAACTTGCTGCTACTTACTGCTGCCAGGCAAGGCAGGAAAACCTTATTTGTACTGCACATTTCATACACCAGGGCAATGCAATGTGCTCTACAGGGTAGTAGAAATACAACAAGGAAAGGAAAGATTTGCAATATAAAAAGGTACAAGACAATACGGCTTGAAGGAAGTGAGAGTAAAAAGACAGAACACAGAAAATACTCATGTTTGCATGCGCAATTAAATTAAATTATATTCAAAACAATTTAAACATAAAGTTAGGATTACTATGGTCGTCTCTGCTGTGTATATTTGTGGGTTTTACAGTAACCAGGTTTCTTGTTTCTTGCGCATGTAAACGTTTGTGAACAGTGTGGAATTAATTTCCGTGTTTCTGCGGCGCGTACACACACACACACACACACACACACACACACACCTACACACACACGTGTACATATTGTGCTACTATGAAAGTGTCACATCTTGATTTATAGGCCCTTTTCACGGCAGCCACACAGGTGTCATTAATAGCATTATTTTGTGCCTGGCTCTCCATGCAGGGCGTCTGGAGGGCGGGGTCGGGTCGTCAGGTGAATCCAGCTCACCTGGTCTGACAGCAGGTGCTTTGCCTCTGCAGTTTCTTTGCTGCGCCGTGAAGCAGCCTCGCAGCACATTCTCTGCTCGCAACAGTGGCACAGCCCTCTGTACGTGTTGTCACGTTACTTTGTAGTTTATTTTCTCTTTTATTTCGGGGCTTTTTTCTTGAGTGAGCTGTGTTTTTATGTTATCCCAAAGTGATCCCAGCTAAGCAATGTTACCTCCTTAACGAGATATTGTTTCCTGGGATTATTCTTTCAATAACGAGTGAAATAAATGGTCGTCACGTGGCATTAAAATGTACT
Source organism: Gadopsis marmoratus (assembly GCA_036023855.1). Taxonomy (NCBI): domain Eukaryota; kingdom Metazoa; phylum Chordata; class Actinopteri; order Centrarchiformes; family Percichthyidae; genus Gadopsis; species Gadopsis marmoratus. The sequence continues at coordinate 8,794 of JAVQJF010009939.1, read as the reverse complement.
TTTAGGTATTTGTGCTTCTGCACAACAAATTAGAGGTGGCTGAGTCACCGTGCTTGAGTGCAACCACCTGTTGGGGTCGTCGAGGAGACAAAAACAAGCCTGTTTCTTTATTATGTGAAGAAAGGAAAAGAAACATTCAGCCAACATTTGTGTGTGTGCTCAGCTTAAAAGATGATGGTGGTAATCAAACAAACTACAAGTCTTCATTTTTTTTCTAAATCAAATCAAATCTGTCCCGTCCCGTGCGGCACACGCGCGTCTTCCCAGAATTCTCATGTATGATGGTTATTAATTTCACGGAAGTGTATTACCATCAAATATTGTGTATTTTGGATGCTAACATTGCAGAGAAAGAGGCATTTAATCCCCTATTTTGGAGGTCATATCACAACGTCCACAGGAACCTAAGCTGGATCCGAGGCCGCGCTCACAGAGCTCGGTGCTGCTGTGAGTCAACAGAAGAAGAAGAAAAAGTCCCCGTAGACCACCATTATAAAGAAAAAGACACGTCTGTAGAACTGTTCTGAAAGGTCACCTTCAACTGAAAACCAGATCGGTTATCGCTCTTTGTGTTATGACTGTGGGTTTAATATGTGTGCGGCATCATCTCAACGTTAAGTTAACGAGCGTTGCTTTGGGCCAAGTCTGTAGCAGCCAGCCAGGAGCCGTGGTGAGGCAGTGGACTTGATTACCTGATCCCAAGGCTGCGGGCGGAAAGGGACACACACACTGCTTATTAATAATAGTCTCTGTGTGTGTGTGTGTGTGTGTTAGAGAGATCAAAGTGCTAAAGCTCGCAAGCCCCCATCATCCACATCCTCCTGTCATTCTCTCTGTATCGCTGTCTGTTTCTCTCTCTCTCTTCAGTACCTGCCTATTAGAGGGCGGCAGGGTTAATAACAGGGTGGTGGGGGGGGAGAGAGAGAGAGAGAGAGAGAGAGAGAGAGAGAGAGAGAGAGAGAGAGCCTGACCCCCTGAGTACTCCAGCATCCAGCATCCCCGGCCATTTCCTGTTTCAGCATGACACAAAGCTCCATGAAGAAAATAAAGTTTGGCCTGCACAGACCCACTGACCTGAATGAATGAAACACCTTTTTGGGTTGGACCAGAACTGGACCGTGGCTCCAACGTCTGTTGGAAACGGTGAAACCAGAAGAGTGGAGGCTGATAGAGCAGCTGTCGCACGTGGGTGCAACGTCCGGGTGTCCACATACCTTTGGCCATATAGAGAACTTGTGCAGGACGCGTGTGTGAGGCTGGAGGGAAAGTCGGGCGGTTTAGGGGTTTTATTGCAACGGGGAAAGTTTTCTTTGAGAGAGAGAGAGAGAGGAGGAGAAGAAAGTGAGGAGGAGTGAAAGAGAGCGAGAGGAAGAGGCAGTGATTGCACTAGAAAAATATGATGAGAACGAGAGCAGAAAAGATATAAAAGACATTTAATGTGTCATATGAGCGGGTGTGTGTGTGTGTGGGGGGGGGGTGAGAGAGACGGAGGCAGAGGATTGAACTGTGTCTTTTTTTGAATCATTGCATACTTCAAACGCCGTCGCCCTCGTTAAAAATGGACGTCCATCCTTCCATCCTCTGAGGGGAGAGAGAGAGAACCACAGAGGGGAGGCTGTGTGTGTCACATTGCCAGGAAAAGAGACACACACACACACACTCTTCTCGTTTCCTGCTTGTTAACTGGTTTTAGGAGAATAAACTCTTTGGGTGCCGTCAGTCAGCTGTTGTAATTAGGTCTTAAACCTCGTCAGCATTAGAATTTGAGTTGTTATATTCACGTTCAGCTTTCTCCGACATGTGGACGAACAAACAAATCAAAACAGAGGATGATTTAAAAGCCCCTTTTGGTGATTATCCAAAAGGCATCGACAGTTATCCTCGCACATTTGTTTGATGTGATTTGTTAGAGCTGTATTAGAGTTTGAAAATCTTTAGATTTGGCCATTAAAGCATCGGGATTCATCTGTGTATCAGTCCCATAGCAGTGCTGTCAGACTGCAAAAGCCGTGAGATCATCGTAACCACTGGAGCGATGCGTCTTTAAATGTCTCGCCGGAGACATTTCTCCTTTCACTTTAAATAGTTTATTGTTCAGTGTGAAGCAGGACCTAAGCTATTTGAAATAAAGTCATTAGCCGTGTTGAGCATTAGAAAAGCTGTATGGAAAACACAAAATTCAAGAAAGCTAGTTTTTTGCTTTTGTCGAAAAAGAGTTGATGGGATGGATATGGAAGTTGAACTTAATTTGCCAAACAAGTTCAACTTTTAAAGCTGCTAATGAGAAAATCGGGATACAAAATGTTAAATTCAAAAGAAGCATTAAGCTCAGGTCAGACCGAATATTTGCGATGGGACGAGTTGAAATTTGCAATGCAACGTTCTGAACCCTGAAACCAGCCCACAACACGGCGCATCATTTCCATAGCAGCGACTCTCTTTTCAGGCTTTTTTTTTTTTTGTGTAGCTGGAAATCATTTGTAGCGTCGTACAAAGTGAGCGATAGCTGGGTTACCTGCTCCAGTTGCACTTCCAGTATTGCTGAAAGGGAAAGAAAACATTTAAAAATCGACATGACCAGCTGACTCCTCTGCGAGCTGATTGGATGTTGAATGAGGTGACGCGCCTTACGCCCTTAAACCAGCTGCTGGCGATTTGACAAGCTGAGGCGCAGGCGACCCCTTCGGCCGGCTCGAGCTGGAGTCGAGCTGAGATCACAGGCCAGAGCTTCTCCCCGAGACGTTCGACAACGATTTCGTCTCGTGGCGAATGTTTGGTCTGAACTGGGCTGAACACGAGGCCTGAAGACTTTCTGTGGGTATGCAGCAGTGTGCAGCTGTATGCAGCTGTATGCAGCTGTATACTGCATGTGTGTGTTTTGTCTGTTACACTACATGTAAACAAGAATGTCTAGACAAAGACGAGTGACACACACACACACACACACACACCAGTCTGCTGTGGATTGATCTTCTGTTCCTCCACTTTGTTTTTCATCGTTTCATTAATCCTCTCTTTCCGTTTCTCTCGTCGTCCTCACATTCAAGGTGTTTCACTCAGCAGGAACACTCTCACAGTCTGTTGTCACTTACACTCGTCGCACATGTTCGCTCTGTCCCAGTCTGCGTTGTGTTATCTGCGTGTGTGTGTGTGCGTGTGCGTGTGTGTGCGTGGCTTCTGAGGGCGAACACACTCATGACTTCCTCTTCATCACTAATCGCTCTCATCTGTTGATCTTCTTGATCTCTGCTCTGCTGTCTGATACACAACAGAGCGCCGCGGCCCCCCCGAGACACTTAAAAAGCAGAAGTGTGTGCGTGCGTGTGTGTGTGTGTGTGTGTGTGTGTGTGTGTGTGTGTGTGTGTGTGTGTGAGAGAGAGAGAGACTGTGGTTTCACGGAATCAGGCAAGACAGTAGGGGACTGAGGCGGGTTGGAGGGCATAGTTTGTGGTCTGAGCTGATGGTAAGTGTGTGTGTGTGTGTGTACGACAAAGAATGGTTTCGTGGAATCAGTTGGAATCAGTTGATCGGTAAAGTTTTGCCTATTCTTGGAACAAACAGAGGGGGTGCTTGCAGTTGCTATAGAGACACAAACGAGCCGTTGATGAAAACCTTCCTGATACTAATTAAATTCTGACACACACATTCTGACACACACATAAATTATTATTTTCTTTTTTATTACTGTCAAGAATTCATCTGAAGCTACATAAAACAACGGATTAATCCTGATAACAAGTGCTGCCTGTGTGGCTACAGCCGGATATCTCGTAGCTACATTGTTCTCCCAAAGCAACACACACAGGGTGACTCATTGTGCACCGAGGAAAGTGACGTTTGCACTCTTTTTTTGTGCGCGTGTGCACTTTTCTGTGTCTCTGTCTGTGTGCGAGTCCTCCCGCGCTGCACACAAAACGATTTCGAAAACACACGAAAGCCCCACTGTTTTGTCGCCTTCCTCTCTATTCCTTCAGCCAGCATCTTTGTCCATCTTGCTAAACTAGCAGAGCTTGTTGTTGCCAGAGCAACGCTCACTGACGGCCGCCCGCCTGACTCTGAGACACTCACAGTTGCTGTGTTGATCGCAGTGAAGCAATATGTTACAATATGCATCTGTCATGTGAACGTCCTGCCAAAACCCATTCAAAAATCTGTGTTTGGACTGAAATATCTGACCTGGTCTCTAAAACAGTGTCCAACAACGAAGCTACTTGTGAATTCAGGTGAATTTTGATCACAGACTAAAATCAGGTCAGTGTGACAGAACGTACAAGTCGACTTTCCCACTCAGGTTCAGGGAGGCGGGAAGGAAGAGCTGCAAAAAAATGTACCTTTGACTCATTCAATCTAAACCCCCCCCCCCTCTTATTGCCTATGTCTCTCTCCCTCCCTCTCTCTCCTCAGTGTGTTCTCCAGCACAGGGGTCGGACGGTCGCTCAGGAAATCCCATAAAAGAGTGTGTGTCAGCGAGACGACAGAGTGAGACAGACTCTTCATCACTGTGTCTAGGACTGCGGTGTGTATACAAACACACACACACACATACTGTACTCCACGCTAGGCCTTGACTCAACACTATAAACCCCGCCGTCCCATCATGCTTGGCGGCAGCATCAGCGGTGAGGAAGCCTGACGTGATGACGTGACATCACTCGCACAACAAACGCACACTTTAAATTACAAGTGTGACAAGAGGCGAGTGTGTGTTCGTATGTGTGTGTGTGTGAGGAATTCCATTATTGGATGTCTTGACACTTACACACACAGACACACCTGCGGGGGGGGGCTATAAATGATGTCTGTAATTATGTCCATGCACACAAATCACACACTCACACTGTACGGTTTAATTCCGTGAATCCGAGCTTGCTCACATCGGCAGGGCAGCCCGAGGCCTGTCTGACAGCACAGTTTAGTGGTCTCATTAGCGGCGGGTGGAATGCCAACAGATAATTAACCAGGAGAGATGAAGAGGGCGAGTGTCAGCAGCACAGCCCATGAGAGGGAGAGCGAGCGATGTTCTTTATGGGATGGGGAGGAAGCGGTTGTCTGTTCTGTTGAAACCCAGAAACCAATGAATCAATCGGACACTTTGACACAGCCAGCTGAGCTCCAGCCTAACACCATCCGCTGCACCTGGAGGAATGCATGAGGCGTCTTCGTAGTTCTAAGGACGGTTGGGGGACCCCTCCCACTTTTTGTTGCGTTCGCACTTCCACAAACTCGGAAACGATCGCACTCTCGCAGCACAAGAACGTACCTCGAGTGACGTACGCGTACGTTGATTGGCCGAGCACATGGGCCACTGCAGCGCCTGCGGCTGCCATGTTTGAATGTTAAGAACCCAACAGATCGTAACGGTGGCCTTATGGGAAACGGAAAAAAAAAAAGGAACAAAACTCGACCAAAATGAGTTGTAGCGGTTGTTGTACGTCGCACGGAAGTGACCGTTTGGTCCAAAAAAGCCCAAAAATGTACAGAATGAAAGGAAAATGACTTTAAAAGGATAATCACAAATATAGTTTCTTCTAAAGGCTCAGTGTTTTTCTCAAACAGCTGCTCACTGTAGTTTTTGGCAAACGCTAATAAAACAGGAGTTGTCATGTGATTTGTTGACAGTAAGAAACACAGACTGTGTGACATGTAAATGACTTTCAGTTAGTGGGAGTAACTGAACAGTGCCGAGTTTCAAACCTCAGTATCGCTGTGTGAATTGTGTCTGCGTAGTTTACTTGGATCAAATATTTTCTGATTTTAAAAGGGCAGATCACCCAAATTATTACAAATATATTTCCACATTTTCCACGCGTCAACAGCGGCGACCCGTCAATCCACACACGCCCCCGTGACAAACCACTAGCTTCTTTATTTGCTGGTTTGTTTTAGGTTTTAAAGTTACATTTCCGCGAAATTCCTCTGCAGCCACCTGTGTAAAAAAAAAAAAAAATCTTCTGTTATTATGCTAAATGTAAAAGGCATCAATGCTGTAGCGTTGTTATGGTATTGGTACTGAAACCCAGGTAACATGTTATTGCCGGTACTGAAAAGCTTTAAATGAGTCTAATAAATAAGGGAGGTGACATTTTCAATTTCATTTTCATCTTCACCTTGCTGGAAACGGAAGGTAACGGAGGCTGAGCTGACGACATTAGGGACACACAAATGTTTCACACGAGAAATAAGTTCACCTGAAAGTGATTTTGTATTAAACAATGGTAAAAAGTAAAAAGTGATTTGGGACAGTTCCACCATTTTGACTTTCTTTACCGAACGGCTTTGAGTGGGAAAAGTCCAAAATGTCCTCGCAGCCAATAACTTGATTCTTTGACAATGAAATATTTGAATCTGCTCCCTTTTATTTGAAGTCATCCGTGATAACACTGTCAGCTGTATGCTTTAAGTTTCCTTTTTATTTCAGTATGAACAGATGTAAAAAACAGACGACAGGATGCTGACATACGAAAAAAACAACAACAACAACAAAAACCCTGTGATTGATTAATTTTGGTCTTAACATCCAGTAAAGTAATCCGACCTGGGCAGCCGTCAACTGAAACTGTTGCCCGTTTTTTTGTGTTTCTGTCCACAAACTAAACTTGCCGACGAAAGCAAGCGTAAGACACGTCAAACGACCGTGGCCCCCCCGACAGCCTGCAGACCTAATGCTGATCGTGCCCGCCGTCTCATTATCCGAGCTGTGTTCTTAAAGTGAAACAAAACCAGATGCTCATTTACGTTGGGCAGCAGACAAAGAGGCTCGGGCCAAATCTGACAAAAACAGACAGTAAAAACAGCTAAACTGTGTTGTGCTGATGGAGAGAAATCAACACCTGCTATTGAAAACACATGCGGCGTTTGTTTCCGCTGGAAATCCTGCATCTCCATCCGTCTTCTGCAAAAGACTGCGCGCCGCTCTTTATTTCATTCCATTTGTTTTGGATTGCTGTTAGAATCCCACCAGCCCACAGCGGCGCACGGAAACTTCCAACAAAGGATGGTTCCGGTTCATTTCAACCACACGCTGAATACAAAGGTGGACGACGTGTCTCCACTTCCCCCCACTGCACAAGGATGCCGGTGAAGCCAAACTATCCTGGACACGCTGGTGACGTCATTTGGAGCCAAAGTCAGCGCAGCAGAGATCTGCGGTGGAGCCGTGGTGTCGAGGCCTCTTCTTATTCCAGCTCACTTTGCCAAATGAAGCCAAGTGTTAACGCGAGCAGCCTAACCAGCAGAAAACCCTCTGTAAAGTTTTTGCACATGATGGTGATGATGTTCGATGACTGTGATGTAAACTCAGTAACTTTGCGTATCCAGACGGTTTATTTTTTTACACGAGGATGACGATGAAAATGCACAAACATGGTAACTAAGGCAACTTCAGCGGGACTGGATACACCTCTGCCCAAATCCCAAACAGTCCTTTCTCCCTGTCAGCAGGAGAGTCTTTGTCTCGGACTAGACAAGGAGGAAGATGCATGGCAGGATGGAAAAACGAGGGATCCGTTCACCTCCTCTCCTCCCACGGAGAGGTTTGCTTGTTCGGAGAGGAGATGCGAGACAGCAGAGTAGAAAAGGGGAGAGATCCTCTGCTCATTCAACCTCCTCTTCGCCTAAACAAATGTCTTTTCTTTTGGGAGCAGAGGAGGAAGACATGATCTTTTCATCCTCGCGTTCTACAAACAAGTTTTTTGAGGGGAAAAGAGGAGGAGTAGCGGTGGTGGGAGGAGTAGAAATATAAATAGACAACCAGAGAAAAGGAGGTTTGTTAAACACCTCCTTCGCATTCTTTGTTCATGTTCTTCCACAAGGTTCTGACCTCTCGTTAAAGAGTCTGTTAGTTCAGAGTCTGTTAGTCCACCGTTTTTATGCGCTACCGTTACCGGCTCGCAGATCGGCTGGTCGGTCGGTCGGCCGGTTGTCGCGGTGACAGTGAGGAGTGGTAGGTGTGGCATCAGTCGGTGGGGGTGGGGACGACGCAGATGTGCAGGAAGTTGTCGGGGTGGCTGAGGTGTTCGCTGAGCCACTGCAGAGGGGTCTCCGGCAGCGGCTCGATGCCATGGATCACCACCTGGTAACGCTTCTGCTCACCTGGGTGGAGACAGAGGAGGAACAATTAGCGAGGAGCATCTTTTAATACAAACTCACCTTCACTGGAAGCTGACTTCTAATTCAAACAGTTCAACTATGTTGTACCAGGTTTGTTTATTCGGTCTCCAAACGTTTTTAATGTTTCTCTGTTTTACTTCTGTGCTTCATGAATGAAGTTATTTTATTTATATATGAACAAGTAGGACAGAGAAAGAAAATGGCATAGAAGAAGGGATTGAGGAGGGAAAAAAAAGGATGAAAGGTCAGCAGAGAGAAGAAGAAAATAAGTAAATAAGAACAAAAAGGAGAGAGAGTTGGAGAAAATGATGTAAGACTGGTAAAGGAATGAGTGGTAGAGAGGAGAGGATGAAACGAGTAGGCTCAGAGGAGGAAAGAGGAAAATAGTTTGAAGGGAAGGGACAGATGAAAGCAGACAGCAGGGTGAGAAGAAGAGAGGAAGAAAGATTTTGAGGGAGCAATGGCGGAGAGAAAAGAGGAAAAGAGATGGTTACATGAGGTGAGAGAGACCACATCAGACGCTGCAGTAATACCGCAGGTGTGGTGTGTGTGTGTGTGTGTGTGTAGGTGTGTGTAGGTGTGTGTGAGTGTGTGTGAGTGTGAGAGAGAGAGAGAGTGCGAGAGAGAGAGAGAGAGAGATTCAGTTCTGAACGAGAGTAAAGCGACAGTTGATTGTTTTTGTGTT
>JAVQJF010009937.1:0-13697 GCA_036023855.1 Gadopsis marmoratus | reverse complement strand
GGTGTCTCTGCCTCCCTCGCGTCTCCTTGATTGTGTAAGTGGTTTCACCTGTTCCCTTGTGTTCACCTGTGGTCCATCCCCTTGTTAGTGTCCTGTGTATTTAAGTGTGTTCAGTTCTCTGTGTCCTTGTAGCGTCATAGTTAATGTTTGAGTGGTTGATGTCTGTGTGTTCTCTGTATTGATGTGTTTGGTTATTCTCCCTCTGTTCCTGGGCTAACTTACCCCTTTTTGTAAGTACAGCTTTGGTTACGCCTTCATTAAAGAACATTATGCTTTTGGGCTGTGTGCGCTTGGGTTCCTCCACTCCTCCACCCACACCCAGATGTGACAATATTTTATTATTCATTTTTTGTTGTCCTCTATTTTATCTAGTTTTAATTCTAGCTTTTATTTAACTATATTTATTTCCCTACCTTTTTTATTATAGTTTATATTATATCTTAAAATCAATTTTATTACATTTTCATCTCTTATTTTCTTGTGTGCACTGGTTTCATGTTCTAGTTTTTTCCTATGTTTTCTGTTTTTATGGACTAGACACTAAACTACTGTCTGAAGCACTTTGAACTGCACTTACCTGTATGAAAGGTGGTATACAAATAAAGTTTGATTCGATTGATTTGACTTCCACATGCTTGCACTCTTAACAGGCACTGTGGCAGTTACTGTAAATATATCCCACACGTAGGAACGTAACTACTCGCAAATACCAAAAGTGTAGGTACTGAGACGGACCCTTTATAGTTTTCAGATTCAGTGTGTCTGAATCTGAATCTGGCCCTACCTGATCTAGAGGAAACTGAAACTTGTTAAATGAGTTCAATCTCTGTCTGATTTCTATTTCCACAAAACAATGCAGAAAATCCCTGTCTTGTCTTCCTCCAGCGTGTTAAACACCTCTGTAGTAATCTTATTTAATCGGCCACTGATTGTTCCATCATCACTGCTTAACGTGCTCCCTCCTACACAAAGCAAAGCAAAGGAAATTTGGATTCTAAACATAACGACGGCCTGTGTTTACCAGCCCAGCTGTAGTAATGGATACACTGCCATCTCCACCTCAGGGATAATGTGATTTGCCCTGACATGGTAAATTACCAAGCTACAGCCTGCCCATTTTATTTGCTAATTCAATTCGGTGTCACTTAACACCCAGAGCCCTTCCTTGGACAAGCTGGTTTACTACTGTAGGTACTCCCCTGGGCTGCTGTGCTGGGCTGGAGATGACCAGGGTGAGTTGAGGTGACCAGGCCTCTGAACTTCACAAAGTCTCTGACCAGCGTGACCTTGACGCGGGGGAAAAAGCTGCCACAGCCGCAGAAATACATGCTGACTTCATTTGTGGTGTCGAGGGCAGTTGGGCTGGGGCGCATGAACACACACACACAAATGCATGCAGATGAACACATACATGATGCCTTAGAGAGATTAAGCTTCTTTCACTGCCTTACCCTCCTTTCTCACTGGTATTTTGAAGCATATGATTAGTTAAAACAGTAGCATAGAAAGGCCTACATATAGCATTAGACCGCTATAATTCATCCCTGTGACATAGATATGCTCAGGGAAGGGAAAATAACTCTCCATTCATATTTTCCATGTGGTTGATTAAAATAAAGATGTTCTCTCACTGGCTGCTGACCTCCCCACCACAAATGATACTTTACGAACAAGCTATGTTATTTTTAGTCCCTCTGAATAAATATGTAGAGAAACAGCTTTGCTAGGAAACTCTCCAAACACCCATGTCGAGAGACGTTTTTACAGTTTATAAATTTGAACAAAGAATCTCAACCTAGTGACTAAGATGCTCTGACTAAAGGTTTCTTTTTTAAAATCAAGCGTTCCATTCCCTTTCTTCTGCTCCCCTAAATTTTCATGTCCCGTCTTTCATTGTTGATGTTTTCAAACCCAAAGCCCACCCCCTCTGAGCTTTCCAGTAGACTAATATTTGTCTTTCCACCTCCTCCCGCTCTCTGAACATCTGGACTGGAGCTTTGCAGGAACACAAACTTCCGTGGCCAGCCTTCGTATCTTTTGATGACTGCATACATAACCATCGATAGTTTACCCTGACCATAAACATTCACCTCTGGCCGCCAAAACATGGCCGCTCAGCTGACTGGAGATTTTCATTATGGTGGAAATTTCACTGATTGAAGCAAAGATATAAACAATCTGGTCACATGGCTAAGAATTTTTGTCAGCAATGAAACACGCTGCTAAGATGTGGGCAGAGGGTCTGAGAAGAAAAACAGTTGGGACAATTTTTGGAGTGAAAGGTTTGAAATATCGGGTAAATCAATAAATCCCCTGAATAGCTTGATGGAAAGTCTGACTTTAAAAGGTTTTCTTTGCTGTTGAAAGCGTCATCCCTTGATTTTGAGAGGATGGTCTGCAGGAGGCTGATGTGTTTGTGACCCTCGGGAATCATCAGATTGGTGGGAGCACTAAGGAGAAAATGAAAAGCACACACCCGAACCTTTATTTTGTAGCATCTTTTCTTTTTCCTGCTGTAGTGCTGTTATGGCTGAGGTAGTGATAAAAGAGATGAAGGGAGAAAAGAAGTGAGCAGGGAGCTGGTTGTGGACGTGCTTGTACTGTCAATCTGGATGTGTGTAATTCCGCGTATACCTGTTTGGATGTCTGCACCATCTTTCTACATGTCACCGAGTCAAACAGCCGGAAGTTTGGTCCAATTTCCTCTGCGTGATGGAAGTCATTACAGCTCTGGTTCACTGTGCTGATTGAAGTCTTTTAGTCACAATGTGTTCGGTGTGCCTTCGACTGAGGCGGGGTCAGCGTAAGACGGTTCGGTAATCAGGTGGGATTCTGGAGGGAAGATGTGTTCAATCAGGCACATTCCCGCGACACTCTGCAGGTCATGGGACTGTGAGATTACATGAGCAGCTCCAAGTATGAATGGTGTCAATCACAGACACGCATACCGTATACTGGATGAGCATGTGCATACATGCACATATACAGTACTCTGTAAAACAACATACAGGAAATGAGTGGAATCAACTAATTTTTCATTATTAACCTAATGTAAAATGTACGTTTTATTGGATTTAAGTTTATTCAACATTTTTGAAGACTTTTGACTTGAATCAGCGCATTAGCAGACTTCCCAGCATGCATCTCCAGAGACCCATCTTTTATAGTTTGACATAAGATAGCTAGATAGATAAATACTTTATTGATCCCAAAGGAAATTTAGGCACCCAGTAGCTTCATATTAAAATATACTGTATATGATGGATGCTGGTTGTGTCTTTAATATATGTTAAGCTAAGAGATGGTTTGTTATCATAAGAATGACAACAATGCTAACCATGATGAAGCTTAGTTCTGAAGTGAGTCCAGTTAGTGGGAGCATCCTGGTGTGAGGTATCTTTGCACTAACTCTGGTGTAAATGGGTGTAAACTCCTTTGATTTTACATTTTTCAATTCATGAAACAAGTTTGAACTAATCATTAAACTTAACTTAATCAATTAAGCCACATTATTAAGGCAGCAAACCCACATTTCTAAGTTGAACCAGCTTTGTTTTACAGTGTAGACAGGCATAAAAATATATATATACAAATACTGTGCCTGTGCGATGCTGCAGGAAATAGCTGTGTGTTTCTGTAGATGGCAGTGTAGCACAGATTTCCTGCAGCTCTGCCTGTGTGTGTGTGTGTGTTTGTTTCTGAGTGCCCCTGCATAATCAAGCCCCTGATCACCAAGATAAATCCCTTTAATGGAAATATTCCACATATTCCTGAAATAGCAGCACTTTTTCTGACTGTATTTAGCTCACTTTTACATGAATGTTCAAATGCAGAATGCTCACACAAATAAATCATTTAACTTGATTTGTTTTCTGTCCTTCCAAACTGAATTGCTCTATTAAGTTAAGAGCTTTGGTATAACTATATCAGAAATAGAAGAGCATTTATGCGTGTGTGTAAGTTTTAGAAAACGATAGATAGAAACTGCAGATTCCTCCTCATCCGCTACACAGGGCTGTCAGGAAAACAAGCCAGCTCTTTGAGCAAGAATACACCAAGTCCTGCATTCATTTGCATTCATGTTTCCAGTAAATATATTCCTCTGTGTTCCACAGACAGAGACATCACTGTGAAGAAGCACGAAGTATGCTCAAGAGTGGCCACAAGCAGAGAGAAGGGTGCAGGAAAGGGATGAAACATAGAATAAAGGACCAGATTAGAACAGAATTGGAAATGAAAATAATAAATTTAGCAGATATGGTATTGATAAGAGAGAGGAGGTTGGATGTGAGGAATGCTGCCAGGAAAGGCTTTGACAAATGTTGTAGTGTTGCGAAGGGAGAGGAGGAAAGAGAGGAATGACTTGTTGAAAGAAGGAGACGGATGTGACCCGGCGGTTAGTCGCATCCCCTGTGGGGTCCTGGGGGGCCAACGACGTCTCTCGCTTGCTTTTTCCTCCTCGCCCCCCCCTCTCTGTCAGGCCTCTTGCGCTCTTGTCCTCTGCTCTCCTTCAACATCTGGAGTCTGTTGAGCATCATCAACGCCAGAGCCCCCGCCATGACACCGCTCCTAAAAATGCCTAGGATCAGGACTTTTACAGAGGGAAAAGGGAATAAACAGTTTGACAAGAGTCACAAGTCTGCAAGTGTTTTTCTATGCCGTGTAGCATCGAACTCCCCTTTCCTGTGGTTTCACACGATACAAGTCGTCACATGTTGTCATTGCAGTTACTCCACATCAGCTCTACCCTCAAACTGCTTAATCATGTTTGACTAAATGTGCTGACATGAAAATCTATTGCTTTAATGAAAAACACTTCCAGTAAGGTACAGCTCATTGTCAGATGCTTTGATGATCCCTGGTCAATTAGCTACAAGAATCCAGTGTTTACAGATGCAGCGATATGAAACTCAACCACTGTAGGTTGCTTCTGGTCTTTCTTGGTGGTTGGCAACATTATAAATGAGTCATGTTTAATTGGGAGGTTTTACATAAGCCCTAAGCCACAGCCTATTTGTAGGTATGCAAGTGTCTGTGCAAGTGTGTGTGTGTTTACATGGAGCTGTCACAGTCCCACCGTGGCCAAAGGATTAGGGGTTAGTAAACACCTCTGTGAAAGTGTTTGACATCAGGGCCACGATGATAGATTTCCTCGCTGGTCAGTCAGCAGATGAGCACACCATTCATTTTCTGTTGTCAGAGAGATGACCTCTGTGGCCATCCCCTGTACGCCGGCTCATGGGAAACAACAAGGTCTCGGGGTCTACAGTCTGTGTTCTGGTCAACAGCTCAATGCAGAGATGCTGTTAAAACAGGGATGTGGTGGAGGGGGTGGGGATACCGAAAGGGTCATGGTTCTGGGTTTGGGGGCGCTGACAATTGTAAAATGTATTATTGAGTTCATATGAGGCATACGTGTGCCATGTGTGTGCCGAAATGCCTGATGTGTTACCCTTCCAATTGAGATGTGTTGGCTTATGCAAGAAAAAAGAATGGGTGTGCAGTCTACAAAGTTCCTCTTGGGTGTATATTTTGTGCATGAAGGCTTGGCTGTGGGGGTCCACATGGGAGAGGGCGGGAGTTCCTGGGCACCAGGCCTTTAACCATAAACCATTTCAGGGGCTGTCCCTCACAAAACCTAATGACTTCAGCAGACAGGGCCTGGATTTTGGCTTTTCCCCACTGCTGACACCAACAGCCATAAAACACTGCGTGTTTGGAATGCAGAACATGGATCCTGCGGACGAGAACAGCCACGCAGAGATCACACAAAGCAGAAAAGACTGCGGTTTACACAACGAGGTGCTCAAAGCTATTTTTAATATATGTGGTGCTGTTATTTTGAGCCTGTGAGATTTGTTTGCACGCAGTCAGAACCAAGACTTGAATGCAGTGTGTGAATTCACATTAGGTTCGTTTTGTCAGGATGCAGAATGATGTGCATCCCAAACCAGAAGGATTCCTAGAGTGGAGTAAGTGACAGTGTTTACAGGAGGTCATACCAACAGACCAGTCCTCCTGACCTTTAAACCCTAACCCACAGCGGCTAAAGAAAGGGTTAGCTTACTAAATCAGGAGACAGAGATCAACCTGAGGATATATGTATATATGTGTGTTGTGTGTTTACCTCACTATTTCCATTTCTTAGAAACTTTTCTTGCCACCTAAGCCCCTTCTCATCTACTACCTTCTCAGTCCAATAAGGTCCTCAGTCCTCGGGTTGTATATTTTTATATATATAATGGAAGTCTAGAAAGGATGTGGTTATAAAAAAAAGGGAAAACAGGAAGTTACAAAAGAAACAGGCTCAACAGAGACAGAAAATGCAATGTCCGTGAATAATGTAAGCCCTCCAACAAACCATGCCAAATTTCCCAGCATGTGTCCATTAAATTCTCTTATCTTGGCCCACCTCCTTCACACAGGGTGGAGGTGGAGTTAGGTTACTAAGCTGACCTCCCACATGGAACCAGCATGCAGCAGAGGTGGTACTCTGACTGTGCATGTAAAATCCCTGGATCTTCATCTACAGAACTAATAGTTGGAGCCTTGGCAAAGACGAGTTAAACAGGCAAACTAAAACACTTGTAATTTGATCGACTTTACTGACAGAGCATGTCATCCAAACGCGCTCGCTTCTGCACTTAAAAATAGGCGTGAAGAGTTTTTCTGCGAGAGTGATGGTTTTAATCTCACTGCAGGCCAAATGTCAGGTCAGGCTGGTCCAAGAAATTACAGAGATTATGCTGAGCGCCGCAGAGGTCATTGTCATTTGTAGCTGGTCCCCATCCAATGTAATAGGTCACCTCCCCAGAAGCCACCACAGGCACACAGCCCAATGCTGTCACCGTGGTAACCAGACAGCCGCAGGGGGGATTAGACAGGATGAGCTGTCATGTCTGAAATGATTGCAGTGGTTCTATGAAGGTGGACTGTCACTGGACTGGTATAGGAAAATGGTTGTCAGGGGAGCCAGGTGAGAAGACTCATTAGGAGTGAGTGTTTTTGTCTTGTTACAGTTTGATGTGTGTCTATAAAGGTTTGTCATGGATTTCACACAGCCAACTTTGTTGTTATTGTATTATAAGTCTAACACTCAACATTAAGAAAACGGTGTAATTCTTCTAGAACCCGGCCCTCATCAGAAGGTAACAAGTTAAAGGTTAATGGAAAATGTATTGAACAGGTTTTGGAGGTTATAACACAAGTGGAGACTTTGACTAAATAAAAACTAATTCTTACATGGTGAGTAGATGTTACTAATGTTGCTTTTGACTGGACGACTCTACAAATGTTTCCTAAAAACTCATTTAATACACACTTGTTCCATGATTTGTATTGGTGCAACCCGATTTAGTAAATCACTGGTTTGAAACTATCTAGTATGAACAACTTTGGAAGCACTTTACATACAATCTTAGTAATGGATTACCAACAGCTGGTGCAATAAAGTCTGCACATAGGTTTATTTTATTTAATGATCCTTGAAAATTGATCATGAATGTTATCAATTAACACAAGCTGAACCTTTTAAACAAGAGATCAGTCTGATGATGATCTGATGCTTACCTTTGAGTGTATTTCTATAAAGGCTCATCATCTAGTGAGAAGCTTAGCACACCAGCATAGGCTATAGATGCTGTGGTATATGGAATTGGCTCAAATAAATAGATACATCAAACATTTAACATGTTACTTGCCAATTACAGCAGGTTTGTTAAAGGATAGGTTCAAATATTTTCCAAGTCTGTCTTAAAACAATTGTGAGTTGCCCATATGAACACTGAAAGAGGTTTTCATTCCTGTTCGTCCTGGCCATTAAAAGGTCCCTCCGTAATGAGCTTTCAACGTACTGTAAGTGATGTGATGTGTCCTCAGTTTGTGCAACGTATTCAAAAGTTCATTTGAAACTAATATGAGGCTTTGGGAGGCTGCACTGTTTCTTAGAAAGAAATTCCCTCTTTGTGTTTCCCCAGAAAGTCTTTCCCTGCTGAGCTGCAGTGGAAGGTCAGTAACAAAACGCTCTGGATGATAACCACTTGATTTGACTAATTTGGTCGGCTGAAGCCTCATAATAGCTTCACATAAACTTTTGAAGATAGTTCTTTTGAGAGAGGGCACTGACAGTGCATTAGGAAGGGATCTTTAATTAAAGAGATGACTATTGTTTCAACACAGACTTTGATTTTGAATCTATTCTTTGAGGGCAAAGATCTGAGCGAAAGGAAATGTTATTCAATCTGGAACATCTACTCAAATCCAAAAAATGTGATGTGGATGTAATTTCACTTTACTCTGCTCAGAGAAGCATGGTTATACATAATTAATATTTCCATTCATGCTTAACATGGATTCTAGGATGTTTGGCAGTGGCTCCTAAAGCAGCGTCAACAAGGAAAAAGCTTTAACTTGCTTTACTCTGAAAGCTTTTTTACTTAAGGCAACATAGTAACATATCCTGGATCTAAATACCCATCCTAACCTTTGCCTTGTGGACATGTCAAATGTTTAGTTTCCAGAAAATGTTGGTTTTGCTTAAAAAACCTCACTAATATAACAGAGCATGTGATAAAGCAATACTGCGCTGACATGCAGATCAGGCTGACAGCGTCACAATGGCTGTTTTCTTAGTGGTTGAATGAAGGGCCCCGAGGTGCAGCCCCCCCCACCCCCAGGTTAAAAAGACATCACACTGTCATTGGACTGGTAAATGAAATTCTATTCGTTCCCTCTAGGAAACAATTTATCGATTCACCGACCACACTTTTCACAGAGCCAACAAAAGCCACTGCAACCTCTCAGCTATAAACAAGTGAGGGTAATGCCATGCAAAACTCTATTACAATAAAAATTTAATATCATCCAAGGCCAAATACATAACTGCTAGTCATTGCAGGCCACTTTGGGTACATCATATCATCTATAGATACTGCAGTTGAAGGGGAGTCATATTCCTGTGTTCCACATGACAGAGATAGAGGGCAGTGTTTGTCTTTTCAAGATGAGCCGCTCTCACGGGAAGCACAGAACAGAGATGAGCTGCTCATAGATCAACAGGGATCAGGGAGATGGGAGATGGTCAATTAATACTTTTTACAGCAACAGATGAATAAAATGCAAGTGCATTGGCTTCAATATCAAAATAAAAGTACCACCCAAACTATTCTTAAATCCTTAAAACATAAATGTATTATCACCCATGTCTTTGCTTAATCTCTCCCATCTATTGCACAGTGCTGGGTGGAGTATCTAACCATTATCTTATTGTGGTTTGCATCCCTAAAGTACTTTGTTGATCCTAAGAATGATTACTTACCGTAATTGGTGCTCTTATGCTCTTGTCCCCTTTGAAGAGACGCATTGAGGGCGCCTTAAGAATAGTCTCGAGTGCGTCCGTCTCTCTTGAGGAGTTGAGAGTGGTGCAGTTTTTGGATGCTGCCTCATTTACCCTGCGAGTGTGCGTCTCCAGCAGGTTCTCTGTGCCTGCGCTTCAACCCCTCGAGAACAATGCTCAGCTCTGGACTTTGATCTGGAATAAACAGAGGTTTGATCAAGAGAAAAAAAGTGTTCCTCTTCAAATGTTGGTGAGACTGTCACTGTTGACACGGAGCAGATGTGGCTTTGATTCGGCAAAAAACTGCAGTTTTGTTATTTATGTTGGGACTTTTCAAATAGTGTCACTGATCTCAATGACAGCGTTTTTTTCGTCTTTTATTTGTGAGCTACAGCTGAATGTTTTGAAGTTTTAAAATCCACCTTCCAAGTTCAATAAAGTGTAGGGCACTGAGCTCAGTGGTGGGTCAGGCAACACACAATGGGTTTCACC
Organism: Gadopsis marmoratus; assembly: GCA_036023855.1. NCBI lineage: Eukaryota > Metazoa > Chordata > Actinopteri > Centrarchiformes > Percichthyidae > Gadopsis > Gadopsis marmoratus. The sequence continues at coordinate 3,871 of JAVQJF010009937.1, read as the reverse complement.
TATAAATGACCTTAACTGACAACCAAATCCCCCTACTGCATCCCTGTGAACAGATTAGCAATCAAATCTCCCTCTGTGTGCCACCGTGCCTCTTTCTCAGACAAGACGAATGTGCGACCGTGACAGCAAGTGACATAATAGGATTTTGCATGTCTGTGAGCTGAAGTTTATGAAGTCAGTGTGTTTGTGTGTCTGCGTGTGTGTGTTTCCCTGCTGTAGGTGGGTAGATTACTGCTCATGTCTTGATTGAACAGAGTTGCTAGTCTTTTGATGTGTCAGCCAGACGTTTAGAAGAACTCCACTGAGTGATTTATGAAGGTGCTGAAACACACACACACAAACACACACACACACACACACACTGCCTCGCAGCAGAGAGGCACAGTAGTAGACAGGACGCGGGCCAGGCCTGTGTTGTCAGATGGTGCAGACTAAACAGTAAGCAGACACCTCACTGGGCAGAGTCAAAGTTTGTGTGACTGCCCATGTGAATGTGAACTGGCCAACAAATCAAACAAAATCTCACATTTCTTCCACATGCAACACGATCACAATCCTTCATATTCAAAGAAGAAAAGTGGGAAATACACTTTGAAATGTGTATTCCCATTGTTATTTATAAACACAAGTGTTTGGACTGCATCTGTGATTACAGAGAAATGTGTCATACAAGAGAAGTGCGATACAATGAATGGCGCACTGACAGAATCTATAAGCTCAAAGTGTATGTAATGTGTAATTGTGCTTGGTGTATCTGTGTAATTCTTGTGTGTGATGTCTGTCAGTGGAGCCTTTGTGGTGCGGGCTGTATAATAGGAGGATCTGGCTTTATAATGGGACCCCTCTCTATGGGCCTTGGCCCACTGCCAGCAACCCCAAATGCCTCTTACTGACTGTTGGTGTAGCCGTTGATCCCTGGAAGTGGCGGTGGAGGATCCTGACCGTATTGGCGCTCATATAAATCACAGGATATGGCTGGTTTTGCTGTGGTTGATTTTTTTTTTTACATCTCTACAATGGGCTCAAGCTTTCTAACAAAGCTGAGATACTTTTTACCCATGCTTAGAATAGTCCTCTGTCTTCAGATAGGCCTGTAAACCAGCAGGCCACAACACAGCTCAACATCTTTAATGTTTCTTTTGCCTCTTTAATGTTTGCTATTCTCAGTTGAGCATATAACAGTCCCCCTAAACAAAGTCCCCTCCAGTATCCTTCTTATCCATTCATGTTCTAACCTCCTACACAGTCACAGACAGACAGACAGGCGGGCGGGCACAGACACAGAGGAGCTGAGATTATAGCTGTTGGGGCTCAGGCTCTCTAATCAGATGCAGAAGTGAAGATGTTAGTTGGAGCCAAGGAAAGCTACTGGCTGCTATACAGAACATGGAAAACGTTTTGTGCTCAGATAGCTTCGTTTCTGTTGAGGAGTATTTGTGCAGTTCATGGTTTTTGTTGTTTTCCAAGTCCTACATGCTTACTGCTGCGGCCAATAGAGTCAAATACATTTCTATTCAATAATGCTTGAGGTAATTTAAAAATGGTGTCATCATTTCATAATATGTCAGGAAGACTAACTTTTAAAACTCTCTGAGGCATGTGCATTGAAAGAGACATCAGCAGGTTTGGGTTTGACCTCTGACTCTTCGGCAGTAAATGTCCTGCCTACTCCTTGTCTTGACTAACAAACCAATGTATATCAATATATTTTTAGTCTACAGCCATGCTAGCAGTTCTGTGAGGCTGTACCTTAGCATAGAGTAAGCATGCTAACATGTTCACTATGACAATGCTAGTAGCATTGTAGCAGGTATACAGTAATGGTTACCATGTTCGCCATTTAGATTAGCGTGTTAGCATGTGAACATTTTCTGATTGAGAGTAAACACATGAATGTCTTTAGTTTTGCAGGTACTTTGTCATAAACCAAAGTACTGGACAAATTGAAATTCTGATGAAAAGGATCACCAGAGTTTTGGCAGTTCATCCTCAGGGGGACATGGATGTCGGAGCCAAATTTCATGCTGCCCATGGCTAGCCAACAGTTGTTGACACATTTAACAAAAGTTAAAAAAACAGGTAGACCTCATGGTGGCACTAGAGGCTTCACTAAAGTCAGTAGAATCATCCTCTGGGGACCATGAATGTCAATACAAACGTTCATGGCAATCCATCTAATAGTTGTTGAGATATTTCAGTCTTGACCAATGTGATAGACCCAGAGTCATGCCACTTGCATGGCTAAAAGTAGTGCCATGATTACACAGTTTGTCCATCAGAGTCCTGTTTAAAACTGTCTGAAGCATGTGCATTGGTAGAACACCATATCACAGCAGAGCGGACAACTTCAGGACTGGGTTGGACCTCTGACTCCAATTTAACTTTAAATGTCTTGCTTCCAATATCTCGTTGTCAATAATAAGACTAATACCCAATGTATCCTTGTTAAATATAAATATATTTATATATTTTCATTTATATATTTTAGAAGAAACTTCCAAATCCATTGTGTGCAGCCCACAGCACATGAGCCCATAGAAGACCTTCATTTCCATACTTCCACAAAAAAATGAAAAATGTGAACAGAGGTTCACAGATAAAATAGGAGATATCATCCTATCTCCTCTCATCAGGGCCGCGGGCTTATCCCACTTGTAGAGCTGTTTCGCCGTGTGAGGGCGTCAGAAACATCACCCACAGCCCCACCCTCGCTGTAATGAAAAGGGTTATGAATGTATGTGTCTTAATTCTCTTCTACTAATGTCTGTGGGTGGCAAAATTATGGTGGGCTGTGCCGAGGCCACTTAAATAGAAAACCGTGTCCAGTTTAACCGAGCTGCTCTAAGCCGATTTTTTAAGGTCACATTGGCACCAATGGGGGATTAGTTTGGTTCAGATCAATGTCTGATTGGGATCTTTCTCTCTGCCATTGCCTCCCTCTGTCCTGGGAGAATGCAGCCAAAGTCTTGCGATTTGTACTTGGGGAGAAGAAAGGCTCTCCCCTCCCATGGAGGACAAAGACACACATTAGCTCAGTTTTGCTGTTTTTTCTCCTCCAGCAGTAAAGCTCCCAGCCAAAAGGATCAAACGTATGAAGACATGACCAGCGATGGCACCCCACTGCAGCTGCTGTAGCTACTGTTGCGCTGGATGTGTGCATGTGTGTGTCGATGTGTGTGTGCACTTTCTTGTGCGTGTGTGTTATGTAAAGGAAAAGAAGAAAAGCAGGTGGCTTCAGCAGCCTGTGCATGCACATGTTGTGAATGCATAACTGTAAACATTTTTGGCCTTGTGAAGCTAGGCGCTGTAATGAATTGCCTCTGAACAAGTGGCTTTCCACGTTAGTAGAATATTTCTCATGTTTCCCACGGGACTTTAAGACAACTACAGCATTGAATTTAACCTTCACTACGCTCAACGCCATCCCCCAACTGAAAACCTGCATTGTTTTATATTTTTAAATGGTGTTAAACTAATCCAGTAACAGCACTTTTGGAAGACATTCTTGATGGCAAGCTGCCTTTTGAATGGGAGATACTGCAGGCTTGTGAAGCTGGCTCATCCAGAGGTCACTTTCAAATTTATATAAAACATTAACAAAAAAAGGAGGCAAATAAAAGGATTTGAGCTGGAGGCACAACCACAGTCAGAGATTGGTACAGCAGCCAGAAAGTGTACTCAAGGAAAGACAGTGTTTCTTTATAAAAAAATAAGAGTTAAAAGGAGCTATCAAAATAATTACTTGAGTATAAGTACTTAAGTATGGAATGATAGGAGTGCCACAATAAAGAATAAATATGTAAATAAAAGAATAAAAGAATATCACAATAAATGTGGAAATATAAAGAGAAATAAATAAAAGAATAAAAAA
>JAVQJF010009936.1:0-13446 GCA_036023855.1 Gadopsis marmoratus | reverse complement strand
TAAATTTAGTGAAGCAGTCCAGTGTCCTGGAAAACTTTTAGTGTTTCAAAGAAGTTGACATTTTGTGTTTCAAGATACTTTCAGTACCTTGTGATGTCTGCTCTGGAAAGGTGCTTCACAGATGGATTTACTGACCGTCTTACTAACTAGTGTGATTTCCTGTTCCGGAGAGTTTGCTGAGGGCTGATGATTTTAAAGTGGTTTTACTGTCCTGGAAGTTGAGTGAAGAAGAGGGTCAGTGTCCCGGCGTGTTTCACAAAATATAAGATTTATTCTTCAGGAAAACCTTCATGTCACATAAAGTTTCAGACAATTTAAAGATGACTAGATTTTAATGTTAAAGCTAGTGTTACCGTCCTGCGGTTAAACTGAGGAGCTTTAGTGCTGAATGCCAAATGTTGCCTAAGTTGTGTTTAGTGTACATGTTCATACTGTCCTTTCACTGCATCCTAGTGGTCAGTTTTAGTACTGCTGGACATCAAAAGAGACTTTGTCATGCAGTTTTGTAGCAATTTAATGTTTTGTATCAGAGAGGTTTTCTGCCTCCAGGTGTTTCAGAAAAACATCTTGGAGTTGAGGACACATGGTTTCACATTAGGTTTCTATAAATAGAACTCCACCAATTCTCTCCAGTCCTTGTTTTTTTACACATGAAAAGTGACAGAAGTCATTTTGGGCATCACGACCACCCGCTGATTCAGACATCACACACAGATGTTCAAACATACTGACGCCTTAATGTTTCATTAGTTTTAGATTCCCTCATTGTCTGTCTGTCTGTCTGTCTGTCTGTCTCTCTCTTTGCAGACGACGCTACATTTCTCTCTGATGACACACAACGGACGGAGTACGTCCTGAACGACTACGGCATTATCTATCAGGGTTCGGTCGAAGAAACAGCTCAGCGCTCCTGGATGTATGGACAGGTACGTGCAAATACAAACGTCACAACAAATCAAATCATAAAGAATGATGTTTTAAGTTTGTGCGTTTTCTCCCTGCAGTTTGAGCGTGGCGTTTTGGACGCCTGCATTTACATCCTGGATGTGTCTCACATGCCGATCCATGAACGAGGCAACGTCATCCGCCTGGTCAGGAAGGGATCCGCCATGGTGAGAATAAATAAGTTCGCCTGCTTGACCTTCACTGTCCAGTTAGTCATGTTAATGAGTTCATGTATCTATACAGAGCGTGCCCTAACATGGCCTTTCCTCTGGCGCCACCCTCAGGACATTACATTCTTTGATCCACTAGTGGTAAAGCTCTAAGAATAGCAAAGCGTGACCTTTGACCTGCCTTTCCCTCAGATTAACTCTCAGGACGATAACGGCGTGTGTGTTGGAAACTGGAGTGATGACTTCTCTATGGGCACGTCCCCGTCAGCTTGGACGGGCAGCGTCAAGATCCTTCTGCAGTACGCCAGCACCCGAGTCCCTGTCTGTTACGCCCAGTGCTGGGTGTTCGCCGGAGTCTTCAACACCTGTAAGAGCGGCACACTTTTAAAATGCTGGTGTCATGGCAGCGCCTTCAGGTCACGTCAGGCGTGGATGGATTGATGAACAGGCCAACTGGGCACTGACCGCAAAGAGACACATATCGATCACAGTCCTCTCTGACACAAATATAATATATAAAATAGTGGAGTAATATTTCCCCGTAAAGAAGCAGAATAAGAAGGGACAAACGTAAAGCATTTCAACATTGTAATAGATTACTCTCCACCACGTGGTTTATTATTATATCAGATTTAAAATGAGCGGCACTGGAGAGAGTGATGGACCTGAGTGATAGGGAGAATGATATATTTGATGTTAGTAATGCGACATTTTACTATTTGGTATCCCCGCAGTCCTGCGTTGCCTCGGCATCCCGGCGAGGGTCGTCACCAACTTCATTTCAGCTCACGACAACGGTGGCGACCTGACGACCAGCCTCATCTTCACGACTGATGGCGTGATGGACTCACGCAACACCAGGGACTCCATCTGGTTGGTCAACATGCCTTTCAGTCGTGCCTATTTAAAGGAGCCCACCAGGCCAGAAACTAGGCTGTTGGGCTCAGCCTAAAATGTCTGTTTTACAGCGTAGCGAATACGTAGCCAACTAATAAACGTGCACGAAAACATGTACTAACAGGATTTTCTGTCTCTCTGTGGAGGAACTTCCACTGCTGGAACGAGGTGTTCATCGCACGTTCTGACCTGCCGCCTGGCCTCGGAGGGTGGCAGGTGGTGGACTCCACGCCGCAGGAGACCAGCGGCGGTGAGGACAGACAGACAGACAGACAGACAGGGACAGATGGGCAGACCGACAGACAGGTTGACGATTAACATGACTCTGTGTTTGGTTTACAGGATTTTACCGATGTGGTCCAGCATCAATCGCTGCCATCAAGCAAGGTCTGCTCTGTTACCCGTTTGACCTCCGATTCGTCTTCGCTGAGGTTAGTTTCAACACCCAGAGGTGGAAGAAGTAATCAGATATTTTACTTTAGTGAAAGTACACAGTGTGAACAAACTCTGTATACTTGATAATAAACCCAGTTCACTGGGAACAGTTACCCTGAACTCACTACTGACAGAATTCTGTCTTCACTTAGTTGAAATGTTGTTTTGAACATTTATTTGCTTTATATTTTCTCTCCTTCATTAAGGTGAGAATCCAATCAGCACAGACTTTACCTTCACCGTGATCGATTGTCCTTAAGAGTTTTTCCTTGTCTCCAGGTGAACAGTGAAGTGATCTACTACAAGCGAGATCGATACGGGGCTCTGACTCCGTACAAGGTGGACAGGGATTATGTTGGAAAGGCTATTTACACCAAGTCCATCGGCAGCGACGACCCTCAGGACATCACAAACATCTACAAGTACCCCAAAGGTACCACATACTGTACACCCAATGACACAAAGTGATGAATGACTCATGACTCAAGCTCGGGGGAGTTTGTTCTGGTCTGTAGCAACCTGATCTCTGCCTGCAGGAAGTGATGAAGACAACAAGGCTATGGCGAAGGCGGAGGAATTCGGATGTGTGAGGGACAGCTCGGAGATGTCTGACGCCACGCTGTCTGTGGTCATCAGTACTGGACAGGTAACACATCAGTCTGCACATCTGTCTGTCAATACTTCCATCCACCTGTCTGTCCATCAATCTATCCATCATCCACCTGTATTTACATGTTTGTCTGTACATTATCTGTGTATACGTCCATCCATCTGTCCATTCAGTCGCCTGTTTATTCATCTGCGAGTCTATATGTCCATCTCTCCATCTATCCACTTGTCTCTCAATGCATCCATCCATCCATCCATCCATTTATTTATTTATTTGTTAAGTTGAAATGAAAATTACCCGACTGGCTGCCGTAAGTCAAACGCATATTCCTTCTATCGTCCCTCCATCCCACCATGATCCTTTCTTCCCTGCACATTATTTAATCCCACACAGCTCAGATAGTGAAGGCAGCAGCTTCAGTCCTCTGTCTGTCTACACAGGATGCGTTCAGGTGCAGTACTGAGTGTAGGCCACCCGCATAGAGACGGACACATAATCACTGCAGTTTCCAGCATAAAGTGGATGAAATTAAACTGAAAACGCCTCCTGTGTCGACTCGCCTTAACCCAGGACTCCCTCCATCCCTCTCTCCAGGTCTTTCTGGGTGAAGATGTGAACCTGTCAGTGGAATTCCAGAACCTCACCAACATCACCAAAATGATCCAAGGTTCCCTGAACGGGTTCATCAACTTCTACACCGGCGTCTCGACAAGTCACTTTGAAGACCAGAACTTCACTGTCACCGTTCCGGCCAAACAGAGTGAGCAGCGTCTACGGAAACGTCCCGCACATTTCCAGTGTTCTGGCTGTGAACGCTGTTACAGCTAGCGTGTGTGTGTGTGTGTGTGTGTGTGTTGCAGAGCAGAGTGTGGCGTTGAAGCTCGCAGCTGAGGAGTACATGCCTCAGCTGGGCTCGCAGCTCTCCCTCAACTTTGTTGTGACTGTACAGGACGGCGACCAATCATTGTCCGCCATGAAGGTGGTCAACCTGCAGACCCCGGACCTCATCGTGACGGTAAAACCAATAATAACTTTATCTTTATTTATCACGTGTATATACAGTATATATGTGCCCATGATCATACCAAACAATTTACAACTCCTCTAATGTGACAGAAACTGTATGTAAAGCAAAATATTTATTTGATCAAATCCAGTTCTTTGATGAAGAAGTACCATTCCATGTATGTAACATAATACACATTTTTAAAGCTGAGAAAAGCAACTTTATTGTGTGTCCCTCTGCTTTTATAGCAGTTCCCCCAAACTGCAGATCTTTATCAGAAAGGGACAAAACACTGACAGAGAAAAGAGAAAAATATACTGTTCAAATTATAGGACAAAAAAAAGAAAACTAAAACTACTTTTTCAAATGTCTGATGTAAAAGCTCATCAAATATATTAATAAAATTATGACCCGGTGGTCTAAAAGCACGAAGATCCCGACAGTGAAACTAAACTCTTAAATACATTTTACCGACTCTTCTTCTTCTTCTTCTGCTGTATTTGCAGGTGAGCGGTCCGCGTCGGGTGAGGCAGCAGATGTTTGTGACCGTCTCCTTCACCAACCCCTTCCCCTTCCCTCTGCTGAACGCAACCCTGACCATGGAGGGATCTGGACTCATGGACGTCAAGACCCGTTTCTTCAGGTGCACACACTTCTGATAGCATGCTGACTGATGCTGCATGTCAACTGCATATTAATGTGTGTGTGTGTGTGTTTCAGTGACATTGATCCTCAGGGTTCGATCTCCTGGAACGAGTCGTTCGTCCCTCGGCTGGTTGGACCCCGTCGCCTCATGGCGGTGATGGACTGCAGCAACCTCCGAAATGTAACCTCCGCTACTTCCTCTGTTTTTATTTTAACTGCCAGGACCATTGTAGCTCAAAATCAGTCCATATATTTCTGTCACTAAAACCACATTTCCCATCAGCCCCATTTCCCTCTGCCCTCCCTATCATCTATTGGAACGTTACAAATATTATAACATTTCCACAAATCAGATAGACATACATACAGATAGCATGCTAACGTGCCTTAAACGTTCTTGCTAACATGCTTAAACAGTATCCCACATTTTATAGATGTCAGCAAGCATGTTGACATGTGCTAACATTAGCATTAAGTGTGAATAGCAGCCATAGAGTGCTAAATGTTACATGCTGAACATCAACACATCAATATTTTGCAGCATGCTATTGTAATATGCTACAGTTAGCATTCAGCTCATTCAGCTAACAGTTAGCGTGTCAGCATTTGCCAACATGCTTGATAACGTCCCACAATTGTTAATGTTAATTAACAAACAAACATGTACTTTGACATGTGCTATTACTATTAGCATTCACGGCAACGCACAGCCTACTCTGCTAAGTGTTTTAAACATTAGCATGTCGATATGTTTCTGTGCCAAATTTAGCATTTAGCTACAGCACAGCTACTAAACCTACCAAACATTAGCAACATTTCTACAAATCTACATGGGATAGCAATGAGTACACATACTAATATTAACACTAGCACTAAACAAACGCGTTAGTGTTACTTTCTTAGCGTAAATGTTAGCATTCACAGCTCCCAGTCTGCTAAGTGTTACTTGCTAAACATTAGCATCCCAGTATTTTCTAATATTTAGCATGCATGCTAATTGTAGTCATGCTACTGTAATATGCTCAATTTAGCACTCAGCTCAAAGCACAGATGAACCAGATAAACATTGATATATTAACATGCCAGCTGTATTCATACAGGTTAACTTTTGCATGCTAATGTCAGCACCTAGGAGTTTAAAATATATATTGTTATTGTTATATATTGTTATGTTGAAATAGTGTTTTATTTGCTTATATGGTCATTTTGATATAATTATGTATAGAGCTAATTCAGCATGTTAGCATGCTAGCATTCAGATCAAATTGCAGCTAAATCTGACAAAATCCAGCTTCTGTCCTAAAAGGGCTGCCGTACGAGAATAAAGCCTTTACATTTATGTACAAAGACTTTAACTTGAAGTAAACTGGTATTACATCGTCCGTTGATGAGCTGTTGATCTTTCTCAGGTGTCTGGATTTGCTGACGTCGTCATCACGGCCTGAGATGATTGGTTCAGAGCTGTGAGCCCGCCCCTTGCCATTTCCCACCACACCAATCACCAGTCACAACAGCTTCAAACTGAGTGGGCGGAGCCAACAAACAAACCGCATAAATGACTTCTGTGATGATTTGTTTTCTTCTTTAATTTAATTTACACAAAGATGGGAATCTCAAGAGTTTTCATATTTTATAACTGATATGGTGATCTGAGGTCAGTACAACACATCAATACGATCAATAACACCGATATTTATATCAAAGAGCAAACAGGAAACTTAAATAACATAAAAACCCTGTAATCTCACTCACATCAGGTTTTAGTGATGATACACCACGTGGCCAAAGGTATGTGGACACCCAAAATATATCCAGCCATATACTGTAATGCCTAGAGAATAACAACTCAGGAATTATTATTTTATTCTTCAGTTTTGTTCAAAATTATAAATGTAACAAGACAAAACAAAATCAGTTTAAGGATTTTAAACTTAGATAACTAAACGCAACATTAACAAGCTGGAAATTTGAGTTTTTGGACAAAAAGTAAACTTTTTTCTCCCAAAATGAATCTAACTTGTAAAAATGCGGAGTTTTCTCAGGTAGTTTCACCTTCATACAAACAGTTTGTTCAGTAAATTCAAATGAAAGTAAAGTGTGAGTTAGTCACGTGTGAGTGTGACAGGATGAGCTGATGTGAAACATTAATCAATCGCCTTTCAATCAATAAACGCCACCAACATTCAGGGAGCTGACAGTGACGATCAAATGTTTAATGAGGAAAATATTTCTCTCTTGTACTTTTCTTTGCCTTTTAATGCTGCCGAACCTTTTCTACTAACAATAAAAGCATTTTCAAAACCACTGCAGGTGTCACTGACCATTATTTAGCAATTCATCCTTTCATAAACCTTATAAAATAAAACACTTCCTCCAATGCAGCCTAATAATCCTCTAAATGTCTTCTTTAAATTATTAAAAAATGCTTTCTAATGTGAGTTACAGCAGCGGAAGAAACACTCACATCAGAAATACTACAGTCTACAAATACTCCATTACAAGTAAAAGTCCTGATGATACTGCATAATGAGTACTTTTACTTTTGGTACTTTAAGCATATTTTGATGCCAACTTTTAAATGATCTGAGTACTTCCTCCACAGGGTAGAAATACAAGTAAAGGTCCTGCATTCAGGTCCAAAAGTATCAGCATCAAAATATACTCATAATGCAGAACGACACATTTTATGTTGCTGTATTATAATTATTAATGCATTAATGCATCGATGTGTTTCACTGTTGCAGCTGCTAAACGTGGAGCTCAGCTGAATGACTTTATTTCCCCGCAGTGATCAATAGTCTGATCTTGACCTGATCATTGATCTGATGAGCTGCGTGTTGCAGTTCGACGCTGTCGCCACCAGAGGGAGCCAGCAGCTTTTCTCTGCACCTCTCTGACCGGAACACAAACAAACTGGAGACGTTTTCTGTTTTTGACTCGCAGCGTTTTGAGAAAAGTGTTTGACAAACTGCGTTCACGTGATTTTGATCATTTTGACAACTCGAACGTGTTTTATGCGTTTTAATCGAATATTATTTCTGTTATTTTTTAGTCTGCCAGATGTTTTATAGTCTGTTGTTGTTGATCCTGGGAATGTTTTTATTCACTAAAAGAGATTTTCATCCTAATTAATTAAATAAATAAAAAGGAGGCAAATATTGTGTGTTAAAATTAATAGAGAAAAGCATCTAAAGATTACTTTAAAAAACAGCAATGAAAAGAAATAAAACAAATTAAAGAGAACATCGAAGGTGCATTTATTATTTTCTTTATATTGTTAAATGTGTTTAATTTGGGATTCATTCACTCCTGGAACTAACATTTCGAAAAGTCTTTGCTGATACATTTACTTAAAAAATAATTAAATAATTGATTTGAACATATTTGGATCATTTAACAAACTCAAATACTGATAAATGAATGTTAACTGAATATTATTTATTATATATCGGTTGTTTTACAGCATTTCTTTTGCAGGGATGGAAAGTAACTAAGTACATTTATTAAAGTACTGTAGTGCAGTTTTGAGGTACTTTATACTTCATCTCACAGGGAAATATACTTTTTACTGCTCTGTATTTATCTGACAGCTTCAGATGCAAATTTTACATAATAAGTTTGTAATACTAACATTAATACTAATGTCAGTCATAATAATCAGATATTATATTTTATTAAAGGGCCATTCTGCTTTTTGTTGCTGAAACGTTTATTTGTACGGATGTTTTCATGCTGCGATCTCTTTTGAAAACGAGGGTTTGATCTCAACAAGACTTTTACATTATTCATTGAAAAGAGAATAAATAAAGTGGGCGTTAAAAATGACTTTATAACAGAAACAATTTAAGCAGCAACAGTAAACAAAAGCAAATAAATTTGTCTACTTTTGATACTCAAAGTACGTTTAATGTAAAATGCTTTTCTAGTTTTTCTTGAGTTTTATTTCTCACGTAGAGACACGCTGAGGAAAACAGTTCACACAACATCTCGTTTATGTCTGTAAACCAAAAAGATTATTCCCAAATTGATTCTAAAAACTTTATTGATTATTCTGTGTGCAAACTCTACAATAATATGTTGAGTGTTGATGACAAATATTTGTACGTTTTTATAAGTAAGCTGGTCATTTTTATTCTATTTTGGGTTCCTGGGAGCGTGTGTGTGTTTCTGTGTGTGTCTGTGTGCGGGTGTGTATGTGGGTGTGTGTGTGTGTGTGGTATCTGGACAGACCAGTTTTGCGATGCTGATGCACTAGATACAGTCACCAGGACAACGTCTCACCTGCTGCTATTGCAGGTGGACGCACACAGACACTGTGAGGGATGAATGTGAAGTGGACTTACATGCTTAAAGGGAAACTCTGGTGTTTTTAAACCTGGGCTCTCTTTTGTACATATTTTGGGCTCTAAATAACTAATGGGTACCAAACGTTTTAGAACTGGTCCAGCAGATGGCCTCAGCCTGCAGCTGTGAACGGGCTGCAGCTATTCCTTTGGGGGCAACTGCGTCCACTAAAAGCTCTTGTGTTGAACACTGAGTCTGGTTCAGTCTGATAGTATAGAATGGATCCCTGCAGAGACACTCCGTTTAGTTAAAGTGTGAGATCCTTTTTGTTTAACGGCTCAACCTCTCGCGACATTTCAGAGCAAGACTTTCTGTTTCTGGTTAACTAAAACTGATTTCCTGTGTTTCTGTTTTAAGGGGTGAAGAAGTTATGACTACAAATACGTGACCGCATCATCTCCAGCATCCAGAGTTCTGGCCTTCTTGGCCCATTATGCTGCGTTCAGGGCACATCGAAGTTGTCGTAATTACCAGTTTCCCTCTGTAATATCTGACTTGGCGTTTGACTAATAAAACAAAAACAGATGCCTCACGCCAGCCAGACTCGACGTGCGTGCAGCGTCAGCACCCCGTGTGTAGTCTTAGCACGTGAAACTACAAAAATGGCAGCCACCGCGTCACTTCCTGCTTCCTTTCTGTCAGCCGTTGCTCTTGAATCAACGTCCTTTGCAATGTGACCTCCAGCACTTGGGGCACAGAAAACATCTTTATTACACTGACAGACGCTTTGCTTCTTGATGCATTTTGACTTCCTGCAGCTGAAGTGTTTCTACGTGGAAAAACACGCGAGCTGCGGCGTGAACTTTAGTTTTCACCGCGTCAGCAGCTTCTCAGGCTCGGCTGCATGCTGCTCTCTCTCTCTCTCTGTGGTCGAGCGAGGCAGGCCTCAGGCAGCAAGGCAAACAACTGTTACCTACAAATCATCCGTCACTATTGGAAACCGGTTTTTCTCCCCCTCCTCCCTCCACCCACACCACCATCCTCCCTCCTCCGCTGCCTCAGAGTCGCGTCTTGGACTTTTCCTTCTTTCCGTCACAGTTTGTAAACATCTTTCTGCTGCAGAGGGGAACGGGGACGAGGTGGAGCTGGACATGTGCTTTTGGAGCTGGTTGGGAGACATTGAGAGAGAGCAGCATGTGCTCGTCATCCCCCCACACTGCCAACAGGTGTTGGCTTCATGTGTCGGCCTGCCTGCCTGTCCGGACAACGCTCCAATGAAGAAAGAGGAGGAGGAGGAGGGGGAGGGGGAGGCGTGTGTAAAGTTTCATCAACAACAACTGTGTCAACTCGTAGTCGCTCTGCAGCTCCGATCTCCTTTCTCCGGCTGGTGGAGACTGAGTTTGGGGATGCCTCTCCTCCTCCTCCTCCTCCTCCTCCTCCTGCTCTCCGCTGGATGAATGGATGAATCCACCCTTTTGTTTGCGACGGTTCGTTCCTTGGCAACGGCTCCATGGTTACAGTCCAATAAATAACATCACACTCTCTCTTCTGGTTTTCAGGCCGGGATGCAACAACAGACTTTGTCCTGTTGATGCATCACACGTTAAATGTAGTAAACTATCAGAAGGTGAACATCACTCCGACTTCCTCCCCCCAACCAAACACATGCAGGAACTGATGATTCCAAACTGCCCCGTAGGTGTGAATGTTTGGCCTCCGCTGGGAGCAACTTAGGGTTCAGTGGACAGGAGGCGGCGGGATCGAACCACAGACCTCTGCCTGGTTACACTGAGCACAACCAGAACAAGTATAAAAACTTTCAGATGTGAGCTTTATTTTCGAGTCGTTTGGAGAAAGGCTCCACCCTTCCCACTGGCTTCTGACAAAAAAAACAGAATAAATACAGATAAATAAATAGACAGACAGATCTACAAACACGTCCCATGTAAAGGTTAACAACCGTTCCCACGTGATCAACGAGCAAAATGACTACATGCAGCTGTGATCGTGTTCGATTTTCAGCTCTCGCATTAGCGCGGTACGCCGTGCTAGCAGGCTAACATGTGCTAATTAGCGGTAAACACAGAGTGCAGCTGAGGCTGATGGGAAAAAGAATGTAATATAAAAAAACAACAGTAACTTAGTGATGAAGTGTGACTGAGTCCAGATACGTTACTTTATCTGTCAGACAAGCTGAGCTACATCAGACACTTTAAGTTGCTCTGAACTGTGTGTATGTGTGTATGTATGTGTGTGTGTGTGTGTGTGTGTGTGTGTGTGTGTGTGTGTGTGTTGGGGATGGGCTCTTTGTATCTCAATGAATTAATTTGAATTGAAAAGTGGCCAGTTGAGGCGAAAAGCAGTGATTGGATTAGTGATGTAATGCTGTTAGCTGTGTGTGTGTGTGTGTGTGTGGATAATGAAATGGAGGCTCCTGCCGTCTGTGTCGGAGCTCAGGTCGCCTGTATTTCCTGTGTCAACAGTTCACACAGGCCTGTTTCTGCTCTGCTTCTGTCGGATTCTTCCCGTCACATCAGGAGGTTTGACGCTGGGAGAAGTTCTCAGATCTGTAAGCGAAGTAAAAGCAGAAATACTGCTGTGTGAAAATACTCTGATTAAAGTAAAGGCCCAATATTTGTTCAAATTCCACGCTAGACTTCTAGAGACAATAACAGTTTCATGTGTCTCCACAGACGTAAATGCATTGCTCTGTTTAATGTGATTAGCCTAGCTTAGCATGAAGACTGGAAGCAGGGGGAAGCAGCTAGCCTGGCTCTGTCCAAAGGTGTAGAAATCTCACTACATTACATCTTGTATCGTGTTTGACCAAATACCTGCAAAACTAATCACATTCCCATCAGCCTCAGCTCTATTTACTTTACTGCTAATTAGCAAATGTTAGCATGCTAACACACAAGATGGTGAACGTAGACCACGTGACCCCTGCCTGGGCTGCGGTGGAATGGTCTGTTTTTTGCTTTGCAAGGTTCCTAACTGAGTGAACTGACTCGGAGGCATCTAAGTGGCAGCCATATGTTAGCATGCTGATGTTAGCATCTAGCTCAAAGCACGTAGCCTTGTTACGTTTGTACGGATTAAACAGCCGAGATGCAGCATGCTAGGTGCTGGCAGGTGTGCGTTTGAACTTTAAGCAGAGCCATGCAGGCTAGCTGTTTCCCCCTGCTTCCAGTCTTTATGCTAAGCTAAGCTAACAGAGTACTGACACAAACATGAGACTGATATCCATCTCCTCCTCTGATGAGTGCGTTTCCCTAAACGTGGAGCTAATAGCTGTAAGTGCTAAAGGGCCTCCTGAACCAAACTGAAGGCACTTTCTGGAGTCACTTTGCTGCTAACCAAAGTCCTGGGAACACCCAGCCCTCCCATCAGCCCCCCCCCTTCATCAGCAACAGGCCCAACCAGCCCGAGAGACTCTTCCTGCTCCGCTGCAGCCGCCTGCAGGGGAGGAGGGGTGTGATGGGAGGAGGGATGTGCTGGGCTCTGCAGCAGGAAGGGATGAAGGGGAGGAGGAGCAGGAGGATGGGGGGAGGAGGAGGGGTCTGTATCTGGAGATGGAGGGCTGGCAGGAATGTGGGAGAGAGGAACACGACGTGCAGCGAGACGAGGAGTCGAGCCGCTCGCACCGACTTCAACAGTGAACGTCCGGCAGGTTTAAATGTGGCTTCCAGCGTCACTGAAGCTGAGAGCTGAGAGCTGAGAGCTGAGAGCTGCTGCTGGAGTCATTTATATCTTCACCACACACACAGACACACACACACAGACACACACACACACACACAGACACACACAGACACAGACACACACACACACACACACACACACACACACACACACAGACACACACTCACAGACACACACTCATCACTAAGCTACTCAGATGCCTTTAAGTTTGACTTCTATTTCTATTCACTTAACTTTAGATTGACTTTTTAAAACATTGATTATTAAAACATCTTATATGTTCTCATGACGGGACTTTACTTTGAAGGGTTTAAGGTGGCGTGACTTTACTTTTTAGGAGTCTTATACTTCCCCTTGTGTTCTCCTTCTGCTCATTGTACATTTACCTCTCAAACTTGTAGTAAAGGATTACTTTACTTTTTAGAAGGTTCTTAAGGTTTTTTGGGACCTTTTCCTTGTAGAGGATCACTTCACTTTTTACTTTCTACCTTCAAAGACGTTTTTGTTACGTGTAACTCAGAGCAGCTCTGAATAATCTTGTATCTTAATTAGCTTTTATTACAAGTAACTAAGTAACTCAGTTACTTTACTTTGAGACAGTTCAGGCAGTTTAACATCTAACAAAGAACTTAAGTTCACTCTTCTAGAACAACGTTCCACGGTTCGTTACGTTTGTGTGTGTAAAGTGATGCGTCTTCACATGTCACCTTCAGAACTTCTTTTCATTCTGATAAACGTTCAAACTCTCGAAA
>JAVQJF010009926.1:0-23018 GCA_036023855.1 Gadopsis marmoratus | reverse complement strand
ATCTGAAAGTGCTGTAACTAAATTTAAGGAAGTGATTCCATCTGTATTTACTTCAGTACCGTATCTCAATTTAACAGAGGACTCCTATGCTGACGTTAGTCCCTCCAAAATTGATCATTTTCTTGATAGAGCTGCAGGCTCCCTGCGAATGACACTTGACTCTATTGCCCCTTTAAAATTGAAAATAATAAAACAAAACAGGTTAGCTCCATGGTATAACTCCCAAACCCGTAAATTAATAACACGCAAACATGAAAGGAAATGGCGTTCAACCCATCTTGAGGAATCATGTTCAGTCTGGAAGGATAGTCTTAAAATGTACAGGAAGGCCCTCCATAATGCCAGAGCAGCCTACTACTCATCATTAATATAGGAAAATAAGAACAACCCCAGGTTTCTGTTCAGAACTGTAGCCAGGCTGACAGAGAGTCACAGCTCCATTTAGCCATGTATTCCTGTAGATCTCAGTTGTAATGACTTCATGAGCTTCTTTAATGATAAAATTACGCCCACCGAGAGCCTGGTTCTGGTTCTGCTCGAGGTTTCTGCCTGTTAAAAGGGAGTTTTCCTTGTCACTGTCTCCTAGTGCTGCTCATGGTGGGAATTGTTGGGTCTCTGTAAATAAAAGGTCGGTCTAGTCCTGCTCTATATGAAAGAGTTCCATGAGGTAAATTTGTTATGATACGGCACTATATAATTAAAACTGAAAATAGTGCGGTCGTCCATTAACCCTAGGGTTGGTGGTTCGATCCCAGATCCCAGCTCCCACTGTCCGCATGTCCCTGGGCAAGGCACTGAACCCCGAGTTGCCAGCATGGCAACTGTGTCCCCAACTGTGTATGAATGTGGTGTGAATGTGTGCCCCCTAAATGTCTGTCTGTTTGTCTACCCTGGCGACCAGTCCAGGGTGTCCTGCCTCTTGCCCAATGTAAGCTGGGATTGGCTCCAGCGACCCTTTGGGATAAGCAGTATGGTTAATGAATGAATGAGTTGAATTTGTAAAATCTGATGCATAACAGTTCACATCTGTACCAAACTCAGGTGTTCAATCATAGTTAGGGTAAGGTTAGCATTGAAATGTGCAATACAGTACAATGGATGTGCAACAATATTATCAGAAAAACATACTAGTAATTGTCTCTTTAAGCTGGGAACAGAATTAAAGATTATTAAAAAGATAGGACAGCCCACACACAATGACTGTTTCCACCAATGTACACACTGTTTTGTGTGGATGAAATTCACAAAACAAAATATATAAAACGTTTTTTAAATAAAAAAATAAAACACCCTGATAGAATTTTAAATCAGGCTGGAAGGTATAGTCAGATGACAATTACACACCTCAGTTTGTAAGAAGTAGGACACACTCTGCCATGCTGCTGAATCAAACACACACACACACAAAGAGTCATAAAGTAATTAGTAGGATGTGCCCCACCCCATCATTTAATTAGAGACAAGACTCTGCCTGACCGTTTCTGGATTCGCTTCTCATCATCCCACAGGCCTAATGAAACAGCGTGTGCACAAGGGTGTGTGCGCACACACACACTTCATGTATTCTATCTACCTACCACTTTGTTCAGTTCAATCTGTGTGTGTCTCATTATGTGCTAACAGTACAGCATGATGGCTAAACACCTGCTAAGGCCTGACCTCCATGTACCTGTCACTGCAAAACAAGCTGTTCTCTCCCTCTCCTCCATCCTCCACTCCTACTTGTTACCGCACTTGCTCTCTATCTCTCCTGTTCCAGCCCTCCTCCCCTCCTTTTCCTCTCATAACAGGCCTGGTAGTCGTCCTCTTCTCCTAATTTTGATCCCTTGTTTCCTCCCTGGTGACTGTCCGTCTCTGCTCCATCTGTTCTCTGTTGTATGTCTGATGGATCATCCTCTAGCCCTCGATCTTTTCTCTTACAATGCACTTTCTTTCTATTTTTCTCCAAGCAGCTCAAGGAGATTTCATTAGTTGAACTGGAAATTACTTTTGAACCCTGATGATGATGACATGTTTGGAACGTAAGTAGCTCACACACGATACATTTTCAAACTACTGTAATACTGACTGGGTCTCTGAAGGCCAAGAAAGATAAAAACTCTAGTATACCATGTGCTATAATCACTCACATGGTAAATTCAGCATAATGTCTGTTTCACAAGGACCTGCAACACTCAATTTAAGCTCAGGTTAGCTCTTCATCAGGCACAGAGGCACACTGCACAGATGTTAGAATATTTTGTCACACACTACCATGTTCAAAGCAGATATACCTCTAGTCTGCTACTACTTCAGCATGTTCACAATGTTTGAGAATCGTGGGTAAAATTCATGGTTCCAAAGAATCTTGTAAAAGTCTAATATAGTGTATAGTATAATCAAATCACAACATGTGAAACAATATAACATGGAGCAAGACGTTGAGTTAAGATGTGTATCACACTCCTCACTGGCTAGAACAATGGAGGCAGATTGACATCAGAACAGAGAGCACACACAGTGAGAAAGGCTTTGTGTCTCCACAAAGTTGTTCATTGAAAAACTCAAAGAATCAGTGTTTTCAGAATGCATGATGTGTTTACGGCTCAAATAGTGTTGCACCAGTTCTCCAAAAATCTCTCATCTCCAAATGTGCTTTATTTGTATGAAATGCAATTCAAAGTCAAAAGAAAATATAGCATGCATAACGATCCCTGTTTCCTTCAGTAAAGAAAAGGGCTGTTGTATTGTATGACACTACTTTCAGGATTGCTGTCTTATCACACCAACACATTCGCTCTTGTAAAGCAGAAAAATAATGCATATCCTTCTCTTCTTCACTGCTTTTTCCCTCTGTCTCTCTCTCTCTCTCCCTCTGCAGAGAGGCTCTGATGCTGAGCCGATATATATTCCCCCCACAATGTCTCAGCATATTCTGACGTCTGATAGTTGCATAACCGTCAAAAATAGGCAAGTGGGGTGTCCTCGCTTTCCTTGCTCTCTCTCTGTG
This sequence comes from Gadopsis marmoratus, assembly GCA_036023855.1. Taxonomy (NCBI): domain Eukaryota; kingdom Metazoa; phylum Chordata; class Actinopteri; order Centrarchiformes; family Percichthyidae; genus Gadopsis; species Gadopsis marmoratus. Next base: position 20,029 of record JAVQJF010009926.1, on the reverse strand, counting down.
GCTCTGTACATACACACTCCATGCACACCCGTACACACACAGCTGTTTAGTGTGCGACAGAGGCTGAGGAAGAGTGCAGCACCCACAGAGGTCTATTTCAATCTATCCGGGTTCTCCCCAACACACACTCACAGGAGAGGAGGAGCAAGGCACAAAAATGGAAGGAACAAACTCAGGAGGGAGAAACAGAGCAGGGAGCTTCAAGCAAAGAAAGGCAGAAGGGGAAAAAAGGAGTTGCCATATTTAGTGGAATGCTGGTTTGGGTTTCCTGTCAGCATAGCCGGTATTAGACTGTTCCTCCTCTTCTTAAAAAAGCCCCTCTGTTCATCATTTCATGTTGCTTCCACTCTCTCTCTACAGGAGATGCAATCACTAGCTCAAACACACACTGATAATGAAATGTTTATGAAAGCTCATTCTTAACGTTTGTTTGAACTCTTTTGGTCTTTCTCAGCAGATGTTTGCTCAGTTGTCATCATATGACACAAGTACTGAACTCCAGTCATGTAACAAATATGGGGGTGATAGTAACCTCCGTCTCTGTTCAAAGATGGTCAAAGTGTTTATTGATTTAATCCCTTCCCAGTGGATACTGTCAGCGGTGTTGGTCTGGTTTTTTGTTGTTTGTTGTCTGATGACTTTTGGATGCTAACATGAACAAAGTTCTGCACATAGGTCATGTGATGTCCTTATATTCTGAAGACTGTTGGGTTGCGGTTGAAAGCTCCAAAAGAGCTGGTAAATGCAGGGATCTATGCTAACTCTTTCCCCAAGGAGTACATGTGCACTTAAATGAAAATAATTAGTAGCACACAAAGATATTTAGGAGTGAAAAACTGACAAATATTCAAGTAACAATGTATTACAAACATATTTATACTGCATGTGTGTGCATTAGTATAATATTATAACATTAAAGAAATAGTATAATGAAATAAAACAATGTCATGTTAGTATAAAATTAATATATTCATTATATAATGTTAGTACATTCATTGTAATTTCATAAAATAGTATACATTAGGCCTTTAGCTCACCACTAGTATAATATATTTAAATACAGCAGTTTAAGAAACGCACAACCAACATTTATAGTTTTTGTAGGTTTTGTTAAATCCTTGTGCAAGAAAAATGGTTTATATTGGTGGTTAGTCTCTAAATTGTTAATGCTAAAGTACTAAATCAATAATCAAAACCATGATTCGAACGTTTGCTGTAGCACATCAACCGGTTTTAAATGTCCTGACCTGATTGGTAAAGTAACATTGAGGGCATAGAATTCAAACATATTTCATCAAAAGGCACCCAGGATAGCTAAATAGCCAACCAAATCTAAACCTTGCATATGTTTTCCCTATTGTCTTCTGTCTAGATGCTTCGGCTGCAAAACCTTAACTAACAGCTGAACTGGTATTGAAGGTCTTGAGGAGGAGGATGTGGGCATAATCAAAGTGGGTGGATGACGCACCTCTCTCCCTCTTGTTTTTGTATAATGGGCTGCTCAAGCGGCCCACAGAGCACCTGTTATTTGTCCCAGTGGCCCCAATGGCCAGTCTGATTATGTTTTGAATAATTATCAGTTTTTCTGTTATCTTTACTTGCACTGTGCTCATACATTATCTTTCTGGTTCACGTCTATTCTATTTTTTTTTATCTATTTTTAGGGAAAAATGTGAGTGTATTACTGTAGAGCCCTGAAATGGACTTAAGAGTTGAGATTATGTTGTCACATATTTTGTTTTATGGCAAAGTGAGCATGTTTGTGTGACTTTGCTAAATTCCGGGTAACGTACTCAGGCAGGTTCACCGCCTTCGCCAGGGGCTCTACCAACTGCTCTTTGAGGAGCTTTAAAGGGCCTTGGACCTCATGTCCAAACACTAGCGCCGCTGGACTGAAGCCTAAGGATTCCTGAATGGCCTCCCGGGCCGCAAACAGCACCAAAGGTACCCTCTCATCCCAATCACTTCGGGAGGTGATTTTACGCAATGGAACGGCCTCTGGAAACCTAGTGGATGCACACATGATGGCTACCAAATACTGATTTCCCGAACTCGTTCTAGGCAAAGGTCACACACAATCTATGATTACCCTCTCAAATGGCTCCCCCACAGCAGGGATAGGACATAATGGAGCAAGACGAATTGCTTGGTTTGGTTTACCAGTTACTTGACAGACATGCACATGCTTCGGCTTCTCTCTCTCCCCACAGGCCGGTGTTTTTGGTGTTTTTCTTTGTCATGTGAGTTGCAGTTTTTGTGTTTGTACGTCTCCATTGCGTCTAAATGTTTTGAAGCGCACATACAGCCGTGGGTTTTTGCTCAATGTCGGCAGAACCACAGTTTTTGAGTTAAGCCATGCGCACGTAGAAGATCTACGAGACTGCGGAGGCCTGCACCGACACCGTCCCCCAGTCCTGCACCTCGCCTACAGTGGAGGTGACACTAGCGCAGTGAGAGGAAGCAGAAGCGGGGTAAGCGCGGAGGTATCCGAGCTAGGCTAGCGGCTAGCCCACACAAGCCGACCATCCCCACCATCACGCTGGCCAATGTACGCTCTTTGGACAACAAACTGGACTATTTACGACTACTTCAGACAATTCAGAAGACTGTGAGAGAGTGCTGTGTTTTTGTGTTTACGGAAACATGGCTAAGTAACAATGTCACGGATCACGGCATTCAGCTCGAGTGGCTAACTTGCTACCGAGCAGACAGAGCTCTCGTTGAAGGAGGTAAGACACGCGGCGGGGGACTCTGTGTCTACATCAATGATGCCTGGTGTCGTGACGCTGCTGTGGTCTGCAAACACTGCTCACTGTTAGTGGAGTTTATGGTTATTAAATGCCGACCATTCTATCTTCCGAGGGAGTTTACAGCCATACTGCTTGTTGCTGTTTACATCCCTCCGAGCTCCAGTTGCAACGATAAGAGCGAGGCATTAAATTAACTGTACCAGCACATCAGTGAGCAGCAGACAATCCACCCGGATGCTTTTCTCATCTTGGCTGGGGATTTCAACCATGCAGACCCAAAGAGTGTGCTTCCAAAAATACATCAACACATAGACTTTCCAACACGAGGAAACAACATACTGGACCAGGTTTACACCACCCAGAGAGGAGCTTAAATGCCCTTCCCCTCCCCCACCTTGGCACCTCTGACCACATCACTGTTATGCTAATGCCAGCATACAGACCACTGGTTAAAGTGACCAAACCAGTTCTCAAACAGGTACAAGTGTGGCCTGAAGGGTCGGTGGAGATACTTAAGGACTGTTTCAACACCATGGACTGGAATGTGTTTAAAAAGGCTGCCACCTGCAATAACACCACAGACCTCCAGGAATACACAGAAGCTGTCACTAGCTACATCAACAAGTGCATTGACGATGTAACAGTTCTAAAGACCATCACTGTTCGGGCCAATCGGAAGCCGTGGTTAACAGGGGAGGTCCACAGGCTAATGTTTGGCTCAGAACGCCGCCTTCACAGCAGGAGATGAGGTGGGCCTGAGGACAGCGAGGGCCCCCACTGCAGACCTGCGACAGCACCACCTCTCTGCTAAACGAGCTGAACGACTTCTTCGCCCGATTTGAGGCACACACAGCATGCCTGCACAGAAGTCTCCACTTCTGACGACCAGGTGACCACGGACAGTGTAAGGAGAACACTTAGCAGATTGACGCTCACAAAGCCTCTGGTTCTGACAACATACCTGGTCGTGTGTTGAGAGACTGTGCCGGGGAACTCATGGATGTCTTCACAGACATCTTCAACATCTTGCTGTCCCGAAGAAGTCATCACCCTCGTGTTTCAACGACTATCGTCCGGTTACGACGATAACCAGAGAGAGATAGTCAGGCACGTCTTAAACACACAGATGAAGCAAAACGATCTGACAAGGGAATGGATGCAGAGCCGGGGTATATAACAGGTGATTGATGACTGATGGCAGGCAGGTGTGAAAGACCTAATGAGCGTGATACTAAACAGATGAACATGGGCGGAGTAGACACCCCACAGTTTGAGGGTAACGAAATTTCAATCCTCTGTATGTCCTGTACATGCTGCAAGATTGACAATAAAGCAGACTTTGACTTTGACATGACAGGTCTGGCAATATCGCACCACATCAGCCTTTAGGCCTCGCCAAAAGAAATGTTTCAGAAGCCGATTATAAGTTTTAGTTATCCCTATATGTCCTGACCATGGGTGGTCATGGGCTAGGGACAGAACTTGTAAACGATACCCGGAGGGCACCACGACCTGACCTCCACGACCTCCAATCGACCCCCCCCTGAGGTGTCCCCCCCCAGCGCCACATCAACAACCCATTATCAAGAACATAGGCTGCCTTTCTACCCAAAACTTCCTCCTGGGGAAGAACAGAAGTTAGATATTTCAACAGGGAGGCATCACGTATCTGTTCTGCAACCTCACTTTTTTCTCATTCAAAAACAGAAACATTTTCTCTGACAGGGTATTTTTGAAGTCCTCCACCAGTACCAATTGACGGAGAGCCTCAAAATTCTCTCGGACTCCAGTAGTGGTACACCATTTATCAAACAGAACTCCCTTCTCTTGAGCAAACTCCACAAAGGTTTGTTCATTACATTTCCTATGCCGATAAGCTTCAGGCACGAGTTTGTAAGGTCTAAGGATCGCTTCTTTCTGCACATCATAATCCAAGCTCTCCTCTAAGGATAGAGATAAAACTACCTCTTGAGCTTTACCCACTAACTTACATTGTAAGAGAATAGACCACAATTCCTTCAGCCACTCCAACGCTATGGCAATCCTTTCAAATGCAGTGAAATATGAGTCAACCTCTGACTCTCGAAAAAAACGGCACTAAAACAATATTCTTGCTAACCTCGAAATTCCTACCCTGCGCCAGGCCTGGCGTTGAATTCAGGGTCGCAGAAACAGTCAGAGTAGATGTACTAGCAGAGACCCTCAAGGTTTCCACCTCAAGATGCCGCAACCTAACCTTTGAATCTTTAGGTACTTGATTTCAGACAGCGGTTGACACAGCTGGAAATGGAGATTTTCTAGCTAGCAGCAACTTCCAGTTACATTTCAGCTGACATAATAGACAGTGTCACAGTTTTTTTATATATAAAGTATTTATAGATGTATTTTGGTCTACACTTCTGACAAAAACCACACTAGCTGTAATATTTACCTCAGTCTTTGTTGTTGTTTTCCGTCCTTCTTTTCCTTCCTTTCTTCCTGCCTTTGATCCTTCATGTGCACTTTCTCATTCCAAAATTAGATTACTAATAGACTTAATGGCAACAATGTTGGCCAACTGAGACCTGCCCACTTACAAGAACCACAGTGGAGGGGGGGCGTGTGTTTGTTTGGAGGGATGTGTATCTTTCTCTGTTCGTGTGCTCGTGCATGTGATTACGCATTTTTAAGGTGTGTGTCTGTATGTGTTTTATTTGAAACTTCCATCTGCATGTTTGGTGCTGCTGTAAGAACTACAGTGGCAATATGCTCTGATATTATGAGAACATAAATATAATGTGTGTTGAGTGTTGAGTGTTGAGTGTGTGAGTGAGAGAGAAAGAAAGAGAGAGTCCAGCACTGTGTTTTAATTTTCAGATGAACTGGTTTTCTCTTGTCGATGTTTTAGAAAACAGCAGCATATGGATGTACAGCAAACTGACAATGTACACATGGAATAGACAAAACCCACAGTGCAGAAGTTGCAAACATAAAATATTTACGTACACCACATGGACTGACAGGTTTCCACCTTTCTGAAACACACACACACCTACAGACACACAAACGCACAGTAATCTCAGTCAGATGAGATACATGTTATTTCTTAATACAGTGTGTGAGCCACTCCTGACCTGATGCTCTCCCATCACTCCCTGTTCTCTGTTTAATCTCTCTCTTGCTTTTGTTATCACCACACTTGACTCCTAGGAGGCTGCCCTCGTTTCTCAATGTAGCATTCACACGTGCACGTATGGAGGTTTCTAATGCATAAATGTGCAATCAATCTCACTCTGTGTATGTAAATGAATTGGGGGCTTAAAAAACTGCTGTCTGAAGGAGATCCACTGTAGCTACCAACAAGGGATTATGACTACTGCATCAACACCACCGCTAACTATTTAAAGCAGATAATTAAATGCTGGTATTATAATTAGCATATGTAATTAATGCTTTTACTCACTAATATCATAACGTCATGTCATAGTCTTGCTGTTTTATGTAAACTTGTTACAAATTCACAAGTTGCAGTGCATTACAATAGCCCTGCGACTTATTTTACACCTCTGAGAATGTGATGACAGTGGTCACTGTTGGCTCGACACTAATGAAGCACATTAATTTAATCATCACATCTAATTAATCTTCACACCTTGGCTCATTGTGTGATGCCTCTGGAGTGGTCAGGAGAGAAAGGGAAAGACAGGGAGACAGTGAGTAAGCGAGGCTGAGAGGATGGATGAGGGTGTGGGGAAGGAAGGGCGATATGAGAGTGCATGATCTTAAGTAATCCCACGTTCCACCTCATGGCATTAATTAACCTGCATTCTGGGTGATAATCACATGATGGAGAATTGCAGAGAAATTGGTTGAAATGAACTGGAGATGCTCCGAGGGTCCTGTCAATCAAAGCTGTTGTGTAGGTGCTGCAATAATGCAACTTTATTTATTATTGAAAATAACAGTAATTTTAATTAAATAATTTTATCAGTGTGACTGTCTGTTGCCTCACCACCATTTAACTGAAACCATATTTCTAGTGACACAAAAGATCTTTTAGAGATGGTGACCAACAGCAACAACAACATAGCAAAGCTGGGAAAGAAAAGGAGGGGAAAACAGCAATCTCTATCTAACAGGTTTGTTTAGTTTTAGAACATTATGCTCTCTATACATTATCAGTAGTATGAGGTGTCTTCACTGCAATGTGGTGCAGCTAGCCACCAACACTCTCCTGGTGTTTTGTGCTCCCAGGCAGCAAACTGAGCTGCAGCTAATGGCAGCTACAGTTAGCAGCAGTTAGCGATTACCTTAGCGTCAAATAAAACTATCTGCCCATCAGAAAACGCCGTTAATCACAGAGAGTTGAGACAGAGCAGCCGGCAGACATCAGGCAGCGTGTCTGTTATGTAGCCTACATAAGAGTTAATTTTGCCTGCTGTTTTGGCTTCTTCTTTTTGTTTTAAAATTTAATATGGGAGCCGCTGGCACACAAATCTGTATGTATTCCATGTTCACAGTCCTTCAATGTGGCCCAAGACACATTTGCACACACATTGCTAAAAATAATGTGGCCAGGCACCCCCTGCAAATGTGCCTGAGCAATCAGATCTCAATGCATCCTCAATGCTTCTTGGGTGCATTCACACCTGTATTTAGAGCTGTGAACGTGTGATCGGCTCATCCAAGATGCATGTTAAACAGGGCCAAAATAAAAAGCTCTATTTGTGCAGCCAATGACTCTCTGCAGGCTCCAGGCTCTGCACAAGCTCACACACCCCTTTTATGATTGCTTCCAGCTGCTGCCATAACATCTTTATAAGAAACCCTTCATCCCTCAACCATATTATCAGTATTATCAAGTATTAATATGTGTGTATGTGTGTGTGTGTTCATTTCGGTGAGGAGTGTATAGTGTGGTTAAGCCACTGCAAGCCTTCAGCAGTATAATAATACAAACCGCAAAGACAAATAGCTGACTGCTACATCACCTACATCACCAGCAACAGTACACATGAGCTTTATGTACACACTGAAAGAAATGTAGTTATGGCGTATACATTGTCTGACTGGAATATTTTAATACCATTACAGCTGTACTATTAAGGGTGATTAGGGGTCCTGCCACAATACAAGTGTATGTTTGTCAATATGTGTGTCAAAGATGAATGTTAATGTCAGCAGTTAATGTAACCAGCATAATCACATCTAGACACAATCACAAAATGCATGTTAACGTCAAGTTGAAAGGAGTCCATACAATTCCTCCGTGTCTGAAGTTATTCAGTTAGTACTTCGTCATAGCTCGGCCCTGCACTACATCAGCTGGGAAACACAGAAGAAATGCAATGAACACAATATCTGACAGCTCCTGCTGCAGCCTCTGATGAATGAGAGGAGTGATTGTAGAGGAAGAAAGAGGCAAAATGGTTATGTAGGTGAGTAAGGAAAGGTTGCAAACTAGATCTAAATCTCCAAACATACAATATGCAACTTTTTCAACCTGTTGAATGGAAGTGTTCTAGAGCCCCAAGATGACTGCATCACTACTAATAAGAGGGTAAAAGAACCATTTGAAGATGAAAAGGTCACTGCATATTTGGGGTTTCTTATAGCAGCTGTACTCAACATGTTTATATTAATATTGGATGACCTGGCTACTTGTGTATGTGAAAGTGTTGTTGTGACGAAACTCTGCAGATCCTCTCAGCTGCTACAGAACTTTATAGTGTCGTGCCTCTCATAGCTGGTGAACATTGCATTTAGCAGCTAAATGAGCAAAAGGAGACCAAACCAAGGAAAGAGAGTGAAGATTAAACTTCCATTCATTATGTGGACACAAACACACCAAACTAATGCTGGATGTTGTGTAAATAGGCAAAAACTAGAAAGAAAGCTTTAATAATGTGTTACAAATGCGACAGGGAGCGGTGCCAGACCATGCAGAAAGTTAATGAACTCACCATAAATAGAAAAGCTTTTTTTGGAAAGAAAAGTCAAGGGGCTACACGTAATTGCAGTTTTGCTTTAAATTTCATTTGCTACATTTAAAACATTTAAAACTAAATTCTAGATCAATTCTATTATTCATATTGAATAGGATTATTCTAATGTGATGCAACCAATAAGTAAATATTATGGTTGCCATGCTAATGAAAGTATATTATTTAAGTACAGACTACAATAACAATACTACAAAAAGGCTAAATAATTGCTGTTATCAACTATGTTTGTTTTTTTTTACCTCCGCCAAGAAGATTATGTTGTTAATTAGCAGGATATCTCAAAATGTGTTTTACATATTTCAATTAGGTTTTGTAAAAACATTGTGCCATGAACCAAAGAAAAAGTGATTAAGTTATAGGTCTAAATCCAGTAGAGCCACCCTGAAGTGTTTTGTAAAGCACTGAACGTAAAAGCACTTAACATGCTGTAACTGAACTTCCTGTAGACACAGAGCCTGGTGATTTAAGAGTCCCATAAACCCACACTGCAGATTTTCACCTCATTCAATTTTTTTGTTCATAAGATAGGGACGGATATACTGAAGTGCTTCTGTGTTTTCTGTGCTACATGTTATAAAATCTTAATGAGAGTGCATATATAATATATATAATATCAGTATCTGTAGAACGTCATCAAATGCAGGACTTAACCTGCTCTAACAAAAGGCCAGTATTGACCACAGATATTGGTCGATGTGTGTGAGGGTGGTAAAGGGAAAAGAGAATCTGTGTGTTTGATGGAGATGAATAGCGTCTCCTTGCCGATGTCGCCGTGGATGTTGATGCCGCTCCTCGCTCCCACCTCCACCCTTCTGGCTCACACGCATTAATTAACAGGAATTAATTGTTTTATCTGTAGCTAGTAAATAAAAGATTGTCAGTGCTCTCTTATCAAATAGTGTGAACATGTCAAGAAGGCTGAAGCCAAATTATCCAGGACAAACACATCACGGTTCATCCCCTGTCAGATGCAATCTGCACAGGTGCCAGATTAACACACAAACAGTTAAACACAATCACACACAATTTAACATGGTTTGACTTCTGCTCACACACACACACACACACAAATTTACATGCGGGTACCCAGATATATGTAAACATTCACAGCACACAAATAAAAATATAATTGCCCATATGCTATGCACATGCACATTCACCAAACATTATACCCAAATAACGAGCACACACACTTGGAGTGTCTGTCCCATCAGAGCTGCTCTGTTGAGTCCTCCTGGCTGTAATTTAGAGATTAACCAAGGTTGGTTGTTTGTAACCTTGGACTGTGAGGAGATTCCCCTCTGGTTACAGCTGGCTATTTGGAGAATTATCCCCACTGGACACACACACACACACACACGCACTTGGACAAAGGCAGAAGCAGAGAGACAATCCAAATAGTCTGGCAGCTGTAGAAAGATAGAGTGTCGGCACATGAAGCCTCGCTGGACTGTGTTCCTTAAATGAGGCTACTGGCGTTCTCGCCTGCTCACTGCTGTAACAGAAAGCCTGCGTAGAGTGAACGGGGCCTGGCCGCCGGGACCCACAACAACAGTCGAGGAGCTAATCTGTGTCCTCGTCTCTCCACCGAGACCCTCAATGGGCACTCAGAGCTTGATCAACCTCTCATAGTCGATCAACTCACTGACTGAGACTCAGAGATGAGATTTTTCTCCCTTCTCCAAAACCTGTGATGAATAATGAAGGCAGCAGGGCTGGTTGTTGAATTTGTAATGACTAATTCACAGATGAGTCAGGGCAGGGTGGAGGCTCTTCTGTGGTACAAAGACTGAACCAAAGTCTGTCCACTCCGAATGCCTCACTCTGTCCCCCTGAAACATACATGATCATCCCAGTCCACTCCTACTAGATTCAAGGTTCAAGGTTTTTTATTGTCATATGCAAACGTTTAGAGAGGAATAAGTATGCCATGAAATTCTTGTGTCTCTTCGACACCTAACGCTAATGCAGACATTTTAATAGAATATAACAAAATAGGTGAACTGCATTTTGTTTACCCTGAAATTTGTAGGAGGTGTTGCAGTTGGGCAGAAGCAGCCCTCTGTGGTCGGAGCTGTGTCCTTCGGCTAAAGGAGCCGTGCTGCTTTATCAGACAGTGAAGCCTGACGGAGAAAGAGGCCCAAGCCGAGGATGTGATCCTCAGCTGATCGCATCAGAAAATGGATCCACATGATCAAATGTAAACAAGAAGAGAAACATTTCATTGAATTTCAGGGATTTATTTTACTCTTTGACTTTAACAGGGTCTATGCAGGATTTCTGAAGTTGAATTCCAGACTTTTTAAGACCTTTTCAACATTTTTTAAAACTACGCCACAGGTTGTAACTGGTTATCAGCAACACACCTTAACAGTACTATACCAGTACATTTATGTTGAGATTGCCAAACAGTCTTAGTTTTACATAATTCAGATAGACTGGGAGGGAACAAAACTCAAGATAATAAAGTAGTGACTTACCCAAAGGCAAGGTTTATTAAAAGTAATAATAGTCACATACTCACATTAACAAAACATTTTCATTAACAAAGTTTCCATTTGGCCTAAGAAATACAACATTGGCCACATAGGCAGTTTGTCTGAATCTATGTTCCAAACAATAATATATCATAAAATGCCGATTAAGATGTTTTAATACTTTTCAAGGGTTTTAATTTTTGCTAAACTGATTTAATACTTTTTAAGATACCGCACATACCCTATTTTAGCAGTCTGACCAAAACTGTGCAAAATACTGTATGTTTTGAATCATTTGTACACTGTACAGTAAAAATGTGCTACAAGTTTTAAAATATTTTGAATAAAAATCCTAAAAAGTGACCTGGTTTTCAGAGTTAAAAATGATTAAATACTAAAACAATGATTATCTTTGATTGGCAGAAGCAGCAAGTGTCTAGCTCTCTGTATTATAATACTTGTTGTCTTTTAATTTAAACAAAAGGGCTCACTGCCCTGTGTGTTTAAATTAAAAGACATCAGTAGAATTATTGTCCTTGTAAACACAAATAGTGCAGCGGCATCTGTTTCTTCTTGCTCCAGGTTTGGTCAGCAGTAACCTGCATAACCGTCTGTGCAGTAGTAGCCCTGGTCCTGATGAGCCCCATTCCACTGAAAGATAAACAACACAAAAAAACAATGATTTTATTTGCTCTGTAAAATCAACTAAAAGTGGCTATTACTGTGTTACTTAGCATCTGACTAGCTTGGCTGCAGTTTAGAAAAGGGTTCAGATAAACCAGAACACTTAGCGGTTTGAAAAGCAGCTACAGTAAAGGCTAAGTATCCGTCGAACATTCATTTTTTTTTTACTTTTACAAATAAATAAAATGTATTTGAGCAGAACAATCTGCCCTTATTCTTAATTCTATGACCACATCTCTCCATTTAAACCATGTCTACAGGAGGTATAAGTTTCTACAAGACACAGGACACAGCAACAAGATTTAAGAGACCGTGTAATTTTGTTCAAGACAACAGGATTAAACCTTAAACTGCAGCTAAGCTAATGAAAAAGCAACAGCCACAAATTATGTTACAGTGAGGTTTGTGTTTTGTATGTTGTGTAGCTGCATAGCACTCACATATCTTGGCTGCTGCCTCCATGGCTGCATGTCGAGTCTTGTGTCATTCCACCCTACAAAGACAACAAAATCAACTAACATCTTAAAATATCAAGTCTCCCAAAATACTGTCTTTCATTTCTCACGCTGACCATTAAGTCCAGTCCACTGGCTCCTGCTGTGTGAGGGTGGAGGGCCGTGAGGGTGGGGTCTTTTCTTGTGAAGTCGGGGTTTCTTCTTCTCCTGTTTGGGGATGGGGGGCAGCAGTCTGCGAGCCTCGTCTTTATACTCCTGCAGGAGCATCTGTGCCTGTTCCTGAGGCAGCTCAACATACTGCAGCTCCTCCAGCAGGTCACTCGGCTGCTCTGGAAGACTACAGCTCACTGGAGAAAAGAGGGAATGTTGAAGTTGTGGAAGCACAATATAAATTAAACCCATTCACATGACTCTGCTGTCCCAAGTTAATTATAATTGTCAACATTTAACCCACCGCGCTGTGTTAACCTAATCTGACACTGAGGTATCCTCTTATTAAATCACAGAGATGTTATAAATCCTATAAAATATGCACAGACCTTGGAGTTTGAGCAGGGCGGTCTCAGGGATCGGCTCCCCGTCACTTGTCTGGTGCTGGGACAGTCGTTTATTCCACTCGTCTGCTGAGGGAAAGACCACCACTGCCACCCGGTGCCTGAAGCCTGTAAACAGCTGCAGCTTGTAACGCCGTGCAGAGAAGAGGATGTTGCACTGGAAACAGAGAGATGATGAGGTGAGTATGGTAAGAACTGTGGAGGTGGAATACAATGTTCAAGTACTGATACGTTCAAGTGTGTTTCAGTTCTTCAATGAATAAATAATAGTAATAATAATAATAATAATAAAAAATAAATGGTTAATATTTATACACGTCACTTAACAGGGTTTCCAGAGTTAAACTGATAAGTGTTTAGTAGTGATGTTACTTGGTCGAGGATGTAGTTGCCAGGAGTCTGAGCAGCCATCTTGATCAAATCAGTTAGACACTGTGAGGCCTGCTGCAGCCTGCTGTCCCTCTGTCCACCACTCTGCACACACACCAAACATTTTTGGATCACTAGGTCAGAATTTGAACATCATGTTTGAATGCGATTGTAAAACAGGAGTGAAGACTGGAGGTTTGACTGACAATCATACATGCGAGCAGCTCCTCTGTGCCCAAAAGCCTGTACTGTTTCTCTGGATGCTGCTTCATGTGGGTCCGGGCCCAGTGAGTCTTTCCAGAACCAGGAAGACCGACCATCAACAACACCTGGAGGGAGGGAGAGAAAGATTACAGTGAAACAACTTGGAATGATTACCATTATGTCCTGTTTAACTTACTTTTTTTTAAAGCCAAAATGTCTTTATCAACAACAAACATTTCCACCACAGTGAAGCATAAAAATACCGTGTGATAATAATTAATACTTTTCAAAACTTTGCATGGAAACCTAGTTGCTGTCGCTCACCTCACACTGTGCTCTGAAGGTAGGAGCCAATGTGGCACGCACCCTCTGCCCAGCAGGAAGTGATGCCAGCGGAGTAAACCCCGGAGGGCCGGGGTACCAGGGAGGAGCTGTGGGGTCCAGGTGGAATCTGACTGAACAGCTCTTACAGAGGACGTGAGGGAACAGAGCACGACCCAGGAGCACAGAGGCGCCCAGTGAAAAGGCCACACTCATGAAATGACCGTTCTTATGGAAAGAGAGCTCAACAGCACCGTCTGTGGAAAAAGACTGTCGGTGCGCACGTGTAAACATGACGCACAAACACGGTCGAGACTAGAAAAATGAAATGTCCTCCAACTCTTCCCAAACTAGATATTCATTTGACAAGACAACAGCAGGACTGAAGTTTCAAAGAGAAAAGTGTCACTCACAGCGTAACAGCCAATGATATCCCCCTCTGAGAAGGGCTCTCCAAACTCTTCCTCCTTCCCACCTGACACTTTTTTACCACGCCCATCATAAGCAAAAGACAATTCATCTTCACCTGGTATGTGACAGGTAGAAAGCCAGAGGGAGAAAGAAGTACGGGATCTTAACCAGAATAAACATCTCCATAAAAGGTGCATCAGTTCAAATATATTCTCCTGTGGAAAAGCTGAAATGAGTCTAATAGTTAATCTAATCCTCACCCAGCAGTAGAGAGGTGTTGGCCATTGACCAGCCCACTCTCAGGCTGTAAGGATCCATGTCTTCTTGTTCCGCCAGCTGTGTAGTCAACAACTTCCTCTCCAGCCTCACCTCAAAGCCCACCCTGCCTTGCACCACCCCGTGGGTGAGCCTGCAGCCTGACCACAGGAAGGGGAATCGAGCCCAGAACCGGGGTTGGCCACATGCACAATCAAGACCCACCTCAAAGTGGAGGTGACTGTCATCTGTGCAAACAACAAGGAAAGTCAGGGATTCAAATTACCTCTGCATGGGGGTGGGCGATATGACCTAGAATTTATATCACAGTATTTTTTTGTTTTTTATGGTGACGGTACGATATCACAGTATTGCAAAATTTAAAGTGGATACTCCACTCAAAACACGATTGTACTTTTTTTTCCCCATTCTATTGGCAATGTAAGGGAACACATCTTAAAGAAAAAATTTGCCCGTGATGTACGTTAACTACCAACTGTTATGTGATTAATTGTCAGACTTAGACAAGAGGTAGGATTAGGCATCTCAACAGCATTTCTTTGGCAGAAAACCTATATTATTGCTGATACTTTGCTTCATTTATATTTGGATAAAAGTACGGGTGTTGACACAAATCTGTTCTGGTCAAATAGGCTAAATTATATGATTTATGTGTAATACATTTGGAACGTTTATTAGACTTAATTTCAGCACCATGCACTGTTCAGAAAGCCTGCTGGTTTGACCATTGTAACTTAGCAAGTTAGCGATGTGTAGCCTGTGTCCAAAAAATAAAAAAACAAAGGCCTTACTGTTATTTTTAATATTCTAAAACATTTATCACAGTAATGACAGTATTGCAAAAGCCATGTCGTGGCAGAACGTGACACCGGTGACGGTGAAGAAACCGGTATACCGCCCAGCCCTACCTCTGCAATGCTCTACTTCACATTTCTATGTATATGTATAGTTTAAAATACTGTAACTAAATTAGGTTTATTCATTTTCCTTCACCAGAGAGGTGGTGAGTGTCTGAAGACTTACATGGATCTAGTCTGACTTTATCTTCATCTTCCTCCTCTGTCTCCTCGCTGTCCACTGGAGGTTGCGGTGACTTGGCTCTGGCAGAGAAGAGACAGAGATAGTGGTTGTTATAAAACCCTTTTTATAAAAGGTCAGATTTAAAAAGACCCTAAAGAGAAAGTCCAAGTTTAGGATGGTTTCACTATTTGTCAACCCAAACCATATTAAAATGTTTCCCATCATGTCTGATTGTGTATATTCTGACAGACCTATCTTATCTTCTTCTGTTCTGGAAGTGGTGTAGCTACTAGATATACACACAGAGAGTCAATGAAACCTAATAGAAAGTCTGGTTTTCCACACTTTTTTTTTTTTTAATAATTTAAACATATAGACATATCCGCCCAGCATGTGAGTAGATTTAGGTCTTTTAAAGGTGCGTCAGGTGTGAAGCTGCAGAGTGAGTGGCTGTTTTCTACAATCTAAATCTACGTACATAAATTATTACAGAAACATAAATGATGGGCAATTTATCATTTTATGAGACATGAGAATTAGTAAGCTGAGGCTTGAGCTAATGTTTCTTTCTTTATAAAAAACATCTGTACCATACCTATACCCCCCCCCTCATCTCATCTGTGGATGCTTCTTCTTCTACTGCCAACTACAATGTAGCTTGCATTACCTTTTGTATCGTATCTCCTCTTTGAACTCGTAGAAAGCTCTTCCTCTGTCCATCTCCTGCAGTGACTGAGCTCTCCTGGCCTCTCCCTCCTCCGCTTGGATCTCTGGCACACACCGTGAAGTGAACTCGGCGCCTCGTTGTGGTGTCTGCAGACCGGTATGAGTCTCTGTCTGTGTGGCACAGTCCGTGTACTCCACAGCACGGTCTAGTTTACATCGCGCAGTAACACCACCTTCTGTCGGTGGCGATGAGGTCGGAGCGCGGACGTCTACTGTCTCCGTCTGTGCCGAAAGTGTCAGTGAGCTGTCATTTTGCAATGTTACCGCTTCGTCGCCGTCCGTTCCACTCTGTCCTCCTGCCTCTAACGCAGACCACAGCCTGCCTACCAGCTCAGCCTTCAGTCCCCTGCCGTCCAAACCAAGTTCTTTAAGTCTGGACCGCAGCTCGGGCACTTTTAACTTCTTGATGTCCGTTAGGTTCATTGTTACCATGTGAGTATAAATTCGAGTCGCTGATTCTTTAACCAAACCAGACCCAAAGAAAACTGTAGAAACTGACTGTAGGAAAAGTGCAGCGGCTTGGGCCGAAGCGTCGGTTCAATATGGTGCCCTGGTCTGTGATTGGCTCTTTACTTCTTCTTTTTCTTTGTGTTTATTGGCGGATCGCAAACTAACTGTAAAGGTGCATGCCGCCACCTACTGTATGGGAGTGTGCAGACGCATGACGTTATGTCAACTGAGTAGTGATTGGTCTGCAAAAAATAAAAATGAATTAAAAGACACCCTCTTTCCTAATCCTGTCTGTATTACCTTTCAACCCTCTTCTGATTTCCCTGAAGTCCTGTCCTGTGCTCAGTGATGGTTTTAAACTCAATTCCTTTCCTGTCTGATGTACTGAATTTCTTAATGTCTCCATCTCTGAATTATATTTCCTACAATGCATGGTAATGTGTTCTACATCTTCCAGAGCGTTACACCACTGACACAGATTGGATTGACTTATCCCCATAATACATAACGTGGAGTGTAAACCTTGTGGGATTGTTTTTTTTAATTCTTATGATATTGCATTTATGGAAGCATAAGATATATAGTTAGCCCCATGTATATCTAAGAAAAAAAAACTAATTTTCAGACTTTTGTGTTTATGAGGAGGCAGAGCTCCTATTAAGGACATCTACATTTTCTCAGTGACCCTAAACATACAGTACATCACCCTCTGATCTGCTCTGTTAACTGAAAATATCTCTTTATGTCATGTTAATTTTTTAAAGGACAAGAGAAATAAAGTCGCACCCTGCCTGTAGTGGAATTAAAGTTTACTAATGTATCACTTAGAATTTATGAACATATATTTTTAGTATGTATAAGTTGAGACATTCTTTCATAACAGGAGGATTTTTATTCGACAAACAAGACAAATGCAATAAACATGAATGTGAATGAGCACAAACAGGTATGAGGTAAAAAGCAAGACCATTGTTAGTTGTAATGCAAAAAACATTTCATGTATTACAATTAATATTAAGTGACATTACCATCTCATCTTTCTTTACTTCAGATTTCTTACTCCGCTGTCTGTGTTTCATTACAGCCACAATGATAACAGGAAAGAAATTTAGAAACAACTTTGAATCACTTGTTTTTAAAAACACAGCAAAGTTAGTAACTTCTTTCCTCTTCACTGACCCATTTGGGCTCCGCTCAAATCTCTCTCAGTATGAAAACTACCACAGGTGCTTGAAGGTTTACCTCCAACTACTCTAAGTATCACTGAGAAGGTTTGACTGCTTCATGAATGCCATGAGTGCGGCTGTGTCCAGACAAACAGCATCATAATAATAATCTTCACATGAGGAGAGAAGGTCAGCAGTGATTTTTCCGTTACAGAACAGAACATTCAGGTCATGCTCACATAGTGAGCCTGTTTCTTGTACACGGTGGCTCAGTCTCACTCTCACCACATGCTTCACAATAAAAGCGTCTCAGTGCTACATCTGAATATTACACTCAGAACAGTCAACAAAACTGTTTTCTCCCTGATGAGGACACAACTGTGCAAAACGTCAGACTCCAGTTGAAATGTAAACAACCATGCATATTAAATATATTCTAAACAGACTGCAGGAGAAACACCATCTGGTTGCTTGAGGTCAAATGAAAAGCATAAGAAATAGCTTGAGTAACACAGTGGTTATTAAATCACTGAATACATCTGATGAGTATTTTTTTTTTCTTTCCACATAGATGAAACAATATTCAGTCTGATGCATGATAAAAAAGTTGCAACTCTACTTCCTAATATAAACAAAACACTGTAGCAGGAAATGACAAGTCCTTGCTTAATTTGAACGCCATACACCAAAAATAAATGTCTATATATTACCTATAATGATGCTATAATTTTATTATTTTATACACAGTATTGCATTTATATTTTTCTCATGTCATACAAAATAAGCAAGGACATATGTCAGCAGAATGGGAAGAACAGGAAAACCTCCTGTTATTATAAATAGCCTAAATTAGCTTCGTCTGTTTGTTGTGTATTTGGAACCAGAGATAAACACACTGTGTATAGATCCTTTTAAATTAGCTGGATCTATCATATTAGTGTTAATATTGGAATTTATTTAGATGTAGCAGCCAGCGTTGGAGGCTTTTCTGCTATTTTGCAACAGTTTGTTGACACCTGTAGAATATCGCTGTCAGAATATCCCCAACTCTGAATTACAACATGGAGGCTGATGTGAAAGTTTTTCCCCATTTGGTTGCTTGAAATTAAATAATATGAGAACAAAATATTTTCTATCCTGCAGCAGACTGAATGTTTTTTTATCCAAATGATTCCAAGAGTCGTTCAGGACTTTGGAAATTGATTATCATTCAGAAAAACAGATGCTGAGTTCTCAAATGTAATAACTACATAAGAGGCACAAACTGGGGCTAAGTTGTGTCGTCACTGTGAGGTGATGGATGAATGTGTGAGGCAGGGCAAACTGGGATGGCTATTTAATGTGAGTGACAATTACTGGATTTCTTAGGCCGATTGAAACGTGAGATTTTAAAGATCAGATAACGATATATCGGCTGATATCTTTTTACTATGAAGAGGTAACATAAAAGGTTCCCCTAAATTTGGTTATAAAATAATTGTGACCTATTTTAGATTTTAGAGTGTAAAAATAAAATTGTCAGTTTTCTCTGGAGGACAAATTTTATAATGAAAACAATGTTTCTAAATGACTGAAACAGTTTTGGCATTTCTGTGCGGAATTTTCTTGTTACTTTTCAGCTGACATGTACGATTTATCGGTCGGGCTCCTTTATATAAGATGGGGGAAAAGAATGAGGTTTAAAATTTAAATGTAGTTGTTGGAGTTAAGTGCATCATCTTCACTACCTCATACACTCTCAGTTAGACTAAGAGGGTGGGTGTTGCTGGAGAAGGTGAGGGGGAGCCGCTGTCAGACGGACTGTGTCCCAGCAGCAGCTCCTTCTCTCGGGGACGACATGGCCTGCTGATGTGCTGGCTGTGAGAGTGGTAGAGCCGCAGGAAAGCCAGGATGGACTGAGTCATCCACAGCGCTGTCACACACCACAGAGATGCCTGAGGACACAGGGAGGGATTCATTAAGATTACAGTCACACTTAAACTTAAGGTTGTTGTTGGTTGGCTTACAGAAATAACTCTTCTATTGGCATACTTCATTGACCGCTATGAGAAATGCAACAACTACAGCCAGGAAGGAAACGTCACTCGCTGCTGATTAACCATGGTAATAAAAAAACAAAGTCGCCCCGCCCGCCCGGCGCGAGGGGGCGGGGCGGTGGGAGGGGGGGGGGGGGGGGGGGGGG
>JAVQJF010009922.1:0-12394 GCA_036023855.1 Gadopsis marmoratus | reverse complement strand
GAACATTTTGATGTGCGGAATACTGACACAAAGGCATCAGTGACTGGCAACTTTGAGAACATCAGTATCCGGTACATGATTAACAGTATTACACTTTATGTCAAAAAGCTGTATTGATCAGTCAAACCCTATTTGTCTGGTAATAGTAATACATTCTACTACATTCAGCTAAGACTTTGTTCTGTATATACAGCAGGGTGAGAAAGGAGAAACCCAGGGAATTAAAGAGAACCAAGTTCACAAGGACTGCCAGGCCTAATTGGACCAAAGGGAAATAGTTCGATTAGTGGATAGATACCTGCATGTACAGCAATGCCTCAATGATAGTTTATTCAGTAACACTGAATATATATGATATAACAGACACAAAGGATTGTGCTCATGGAAGTTATTGTATCACATCTGTGTTACAGGGTGACAAAGGCGACCAGGGAGATAAGGTAAGAAAAGACAGCATCATATGGGGACTTAAAAGGAACATTGTAATGAGAAGACTACTTTCCAAATACTAAAAGGAGTTGAGAATGTTTATGGAATGTAAATGTTATACATCCCTTTAACCTCCAGGGTGCAGCAGGTACTGAAGGCCCAGCTGGAGCAAGGGTGAGTCATGACTGGCAGACTCAACAACGTGCTGCAAATGCTGACATACAGTACACAGCAAGTTATAATCGTTGTGTTCATGATGACGTTAACAAATAGTCTTTTTCACCTTATAGGGTCCTCCAGGCCCAACCGGGGAGCCAGGAAAGGCTGAAATCCACAACAATGAAAATGTATGTCGCAAATTTCTTGGTTAGATGTACAAAAAATAAAGAATAATATTAAGTATTGTTAACATGTAATATTTCTCCACAGGACATTCGCAACATACCCCTGATGGTAAGTAGTTTCTAGGGTTTATCACGAAATTTGCCACCACAGTACTTTTAAAAATTGTATTAAATGAGGGGACGTCTTCTCCTCCTAGGGCCCCCCTGGACTACCTGGACCTCCAGGTTCCCCTGGATTCCCTGGTGCCAAGGTAGGAGACATTTTACAATGACAACTGACACACTTTCACTAGACACTAGAATTCAAAAATGAGCCACAATTCCCACATTCAGAAAATAAATATATAGTTGTATTTGTTTGCATATGTGTGTGTGTGTGTTAATGTTTTGTGTGTCCCGGGGGGGTAGTTTTTGTCATGTCACTTTTTTGTGGTGATTTGATTTAATGCAAATTCCTAGTTTATATTTGACTTTAGTGGTGCAAACTCGCCAACACTGCGTCTACACAGGAGGCCGCGTTCAGGTGAAATTAATGTAGCCCTCTCATTTGACTTTTGCCGCAACGCAATGTCATCCGGCAAGACGACATGTTGGCCAATCAAATATATGTAAGCGCACGTTCCTGGTGGATTACTTTGTGACATAAATGGTGCATTTCTACAGTTTACCTCGCAATCTTTGCGAAAGAAATATAAAATAGTTGTAAAATCCTGTCATAAAGCACTGTGCAGTGTTTCTGACTTCATGGCTCTGTTACTCAAAATGGACTTCCTGCTGTGTCATGTTTCAACAGTACCTGACGCAGTATGCCCCCACCAACGGGGCCCCTTACGTTGCTTTAACATAGGGTTGATTTTGGTCTGCTAACAAACCAACTGACACTCAGTGAATCGGGAGCCCTCAGGGTCTTGGGCCCTGAGGGCTTGGTTGGTAATCCAGCTTTGGTGTGTCCTCAGGGTGAAGTTGGTCTACCAGGTGCTCCAGGACTGGATGGAGAGAAGGTAAAACATATGAGCACTCCATATTACTAGCCAGGCAGTTAAATTGTTATATCAATTAATTTTGGGATAGACGTCTATTAATTGCGATTACAAATATGTAGGAGTGTAATTAAAGCTCCTAAATTTACATTTTAGATCTGTACATCCTTCAGGCACAATTAAGTGACGTGACTTGACCTCTTGTGTTTCAGGGACCCAGAGGGAAGCCTGGAGAGCCTGGTACCACAGGCCCAGTCGGTCCTGAAGGTCTTAGAGGGGAGGGTGGCGTCATTGGCTTCCCGGGACCCAAGGGAGACAAGGGAGACATGGGTCCATCTGGATCAGCTGTGAGTGACCGTGTTAACCACTCGTTACATCAGATCACATTAGTGCCTGGGGTTCTCTGACCAAACACATCTGTCATTATCCAGATGGGAGGCCTGCGTTTTTTCAGCTGCCCATATTATCTAATTAGAGACTCACTAGCATGGGAGTGACCAGGGATGATGACTTTTAAGAGCCACAGAGAGTGATATCAGGAGGAAAGAGAACACACAGCAGCACAGTACAGTTCCACAGAGATGTAAAGTAATAGTATTAGAAGTGGTATTAACATTAATCAAAAAAAAGCAATATAATGGTAGCAATACTAATAATCCTGTTGAGCAGGAGCATGGGGGGCAGCAGGTGGCTGCAACCACAGATCCAGACTCTACAGCTCCGGAGGCAGAAATACCTGCAGAAAGCAATATTGCTAATATTGGGGAAATATGATCTCTTTCCCTGGTTCTTGTCAGTAAACGTGCCGCAGCATTTTGGATCAGCTGGAGAGTCTTAAGGGCCTTATTGGAGCTGCCTGATTCTTTTTAAAATCAATTTAAAACGCCACCATTCTGACCCAGACTGAAACATCTCAACCACTATTTAATGGATTGCAATGACATGTGGTTCATCATTCATGTTCCCCTCAGGGTGAACTGTATAAATAACTTCGGTGATCCTCTGACTATTCATCTAGAGCCATCATCAGGTCGACATTTTAATGTGTCCAATACTTTGTTTTATGAACAAATACCTGCAGAACTACAGACATTCATCAGCGTCAGCTGCACTCTGTGTTTACTGCTAATTGACTAATGTTAGCATGCAATCAAGCTAAACTAAGATGGTAAACTGCTAAACATCCGCATGTTAGCATGTTAACGTTTGTGACGTCAAGCTCTCCCTCTGCGCTCTGCTAGCACTGAGCTATAAAAACAGTTTTCAGGCGCTGCCTCTGTTCTGATTGAGATTGATTAATTCAACTTTGCTGTATTTCATGAAGTCTTTAAAGCTGCATGCAGAGATTATTTTTTGGCCACTTGGTGGCAGCAGAACAAGCCTTAACAAATTCCTGACATTCCTGATCATTCATGTGGAGTGGTCTTTGTGTCACCTGACAAAAGAGTCCATTGTTCAGTCTCCTTTTATTTCTGCCAGCTTTGACTAATGACCTTCCTTGTGTGTTGCAGTGCTGTGGCTCACCTGTTGCAGTCGCACTCGGAGCAGGCGCACTACTCACTGTTCTTCCTGGACTACGTGGGCGTGGCCGTCTACCAGTATGGCTGCGCTCTGGCTCTGTGCCTGTACAGCTCCGACAGCGCCTGGACACAAAGCATGCTGGGACAGGTCTGTTAATGTGCGTTACTGATCCAGGATCAACGCGTGCGTTCAGGTGCACTGATGATGTCGTGTCTCGCAGGTCTTCCTCCCAGCCGCCGCCCTCCTCGCCTGGTTCTCCTGCACCGCCTGCTGCTATGCGAAGCTTCATTTCCGCCGTCCGTACCCACTCCGCAGGAAGCTCTGCCAGGTGGTGCCAATGGGCGTGGCCTACCTGCTGGACATCAGCCCTGTCGCCCACCGCCTCGTCACCGGTAGCTGGACAAGCAGCTCTGCACTGCCACTGCACGGCCTGCAGGTAGCATTCCTTATTCAGTTCACTGACTTTATCCAAATACATATTAATCAGTTAGGATGTTTACACGCACCTCAGTAACCAGGTGGCACTTCTCTAACCTGGGAACTGTAAAACCCCTTATTTTAAATATGCATCATGTGTAATTATCTCTGCTGTCACAGTGGTACTTTCCCTCAGTTAAGTCTTCATCCTGCACATGTATTTGTATACAACTGATTAGTTTAGTTTACTTGGCCAAGAAATCAGCGTTCTCCAAGAAGAAATCTAGCACGTTTAACACACTGACCAAATTGTGTTCTCCGTAAGAGTCTATCACTTCTCCAACAGGTGGTGCTGTTTCTGCTGTCATCCTTCTTCTTCTCTTGCCCCGTACCTGAGCGCTTCTCCCCTGGCCGCTATGACATCGTCGGCCACGGCCACCAGCTCTTCCACATCCTGCTGTCCTTCTGCACGCTGGTCCAGCAGGAGGCACTGTTCCAGGATTTTCTGTGGCGGCGGCCAGCGTTGGTCAGGGAGTTCGGAGAGGAGCGCCTCCTGCTGGCCTGCGCCTCCTTCCCCTGCCTGACGCTCTGCTGCACGATGACGGCGCTCGCCGTGAGGAGGCGGGCTCAAGCTCAGCTGATGAAAGAGCAAAGATAGAAGAAGAAGAAGCTGTGATTTCACGTACACAAACTCCTGAGGGATTTACTTCTCTGGACAAACATGAGCTTTTTGTAAATGTGTGTGTGTGGGCTCCTCGGGGCAGAAGATCATCACCGTGTTTCAGCATTGATCTTCCAGATTTTCTGATTTCTGCTTTTTAAATTTTAGTTTACCAGTTCAGTAACACACAGACAGTGTACAGCTTCACGGCCCCGTGGAGAAAACAGGTGGTGCTGTCAGTGTAGGAAAAAAAAAAATATATATATATATATTGATTTCTTAGATTTATTAATTCATTTATTAATTTCAGTTTAATTATAATTTAAATCGATGGGGAGTTTGTCAGGTTGGCGTAAACTTTCTAGGTGCTTTTATTACTTTGTTGAATGTCCTCTCCTCTTTTCATCATGTTTCACCTGTGAGAGACAGAGTTTGCCCACAGTGAGATCTGTGGAAAAAGAATGTCACTTTTAAATGCATCACCGCAGCAGCAGCAAAACTCCCATTCACCTCAACTGTGTTTGGGCGTCTGCACACAGAACTGAAACTATTTGCATGAGCAGACACTGTAAGGATACACAGGGGCAATAAATTACATTTCTTACTCGCCTTTAACTGCACAGTAGGTGTTGTTATCTCCCTTTCACAGTTCCTTGCACGCCTCGCTCTGCTAGTCAAGCGGTAAGTGTCAGTTGCAGTGTTTGGGTGGAGCTGCTGATAATGTTCCAGTTACGGCATGATTTGGGCTTCAATACTCTTATCAGTCCCAGCTGCCTGTGGTCAGAGAAACTGTGATACAAACAACAAGCACTCCCTCTGTGTTTTATTACTCGAGGAGGAGATGTCACGGCAGAGCA
Organism: Gadopsis marmoratus; assembly: GCA_036023855.1. Lineage (NCBI taxonomy): Eukaryota > Metazoa > Chordata > Actinopteri > Centrarchiformes > Percichthyidae > Gadopsis > Gadopsis marmoratus. The sequence continues at coordinate 7,185 of JAVQJF010009922.1, read as the reverse complement.
GGCTGCATGTGGCACTAACAGTTCTGTAAAGATTCATAAAGTGTTTGGTACGAAACCGTTTAGATACGTTACAGCAACATTCTGTAGTAGAAAGCTGCAGCATTCGTCACAGTCACACTAGAAGAACACTGGACAGAACAAATGGTATCTATTGTTAGAGGGGCTAAGAATTTAATGTCTGTCCTGAGGGTGGTGCTAGAGGGAAGGCCATGGGTGGTCCAGACATTTTCTCAGTCAACTGTATTTATATGGGACCTTGATAAAAGGGCAGCTCTCAGCTTGGTTTTGCTAACTACAGTCAAGAGTAAGCATCTTGACGATATTGTAAGCTAACAGATGCTAATGCAATGGCTTTTTTTCAGAAACCTTTAGCATTAACAGATGGCCGCATTTAAACCATGTGCTTTTCAAAAAGACAAACACACAACATAAAAGAACATTCTGGCATTTTAGGAATTAGTCTGTGTCCAATCCAGTTTAGCATACCTTAGCACAAAGGCTGGAAGCAGGAGGAAACTGCTAGCCTAGCTCCATCGAAAGAGAAACAAATCCATTTTCCAATAAATATGTTCATGCTTTTTTCCTTTTCCAGCTAGCGATAGCTTAGCATCTCTAGCAATAGCTTAGTTTTTAAAAACATCTAAAAACTCCTAGTCTGTGCAGTATTGTGAGTAAGCCAGCAAACTAACCTGCTAGCAAGCAAAATACCCTACAGTTTCCCTCTGCTTCCAGTTTTTGTGCTAAGCTAGGCTAAACAACACTCTACGTCTATGCTGGACACACAGAGATGAAACTGATATCCATCATCTCATCTGACTCTGGGGAGGACGGACAGCAAGAGGACGGTGTTTCTTCTGTCTCCTCGTCTGTCCATCAGTCTCACACGTGTGCGGTGTATAAACAGCGTGTCTGTGTCTTTAAGCAGCTCAAACAGCAGAGCGTCTCCTGTTTGTTCAGCCTGTCAATGTGTAAACCTGCAGCAGGAACAACGCCTCACATACAGCATTTGAAACTGAACTCACAGCTGTCTGCACCATGGACACGGGTAGGCTTTATTCTAGAGTTTATGCTACTTTCATTTGTTCATAATAACTAGTTCATCTATAGTTAATATCAAGGCAACATGGATATTTTTCTTTATGCTTCTGTTAGATCTAATAGTCTTTAACAGTCAGAGGTTCAGGACTGTTCTCCCGTCCTTCAGACGCCTGCAGCTGTTTAAACATGTAAATGTTAAAATGTTAAAGGTAATAAAACTTGTCTGGGACTTTTGAACAATGTCTGAGATTCCACAGAAATAAAGAATAACAAAAAATACAAAGTCATTGAAAACACATGATTCTATTGCGCAGACAAAACTTATGTGTATGAATTATTGAACAATATTAACAATATTAGAAATCCTGTCGAAGATGTAGGAATATCAGACATACAAACATGTTTGATGTATATTTATGGTGTGTGTGTATTTTAACAGTGTATCAACACGTGTGATATGATTCCCGTGTGTGACTGCAGACAGTCAGACAACATATAAACAGCAGTCCGGTGTCAGTGTCCATATTTGATGCAAACGTACATGATCATATATCAATAACATCGATATCATACCCACCTGTGGTCGTGTAGCCTCTTTACACGTTAACATAGCACGCTACTATTCTATTGTTGCATATCTGTTTTGTTGCACTTTGATGTTCATTTGAGCTGAAATAGTAGTTTGATCAAACAAAGTCAAAGTCAACTCTCCACCTGATTGCTTTTCCCTGGCCTCCTGGTCTTCAGCAGATCTGGTTTGCTCAGTTGGTGTGGAGATGGATCAGTTATCATCAGTGTTCACTGGCTTGACTACATTCTCAAAAGTCACACAAAAACCAGCATTCTGTCTCAAGTATAAATACGTTGAGTTTATATTTATGCATAGAACTATTATTTATTTATTTGTTTGTCTTCTTTCAAACCTTTTCAGGCTAATTGATGGAATTTATTGTGAAGTTTGACAAACTTTATTAACCAGCGACACAGTCATTCATTCAGTCACCAGTTTCCTTACAAACCTCCTGCAGCAGTTTGGGTTTAGTGCTTTTCTTTGAGCATATTTTCATCTTGCCAGCATTTTTGGAATTACGTGTATTCACGTTCTGGCTGAGGGTTAGATGTTCAGATACCACCGTCACGTCTTTACGATAAATGTGAAGCTACAACCAGAAGCCGGGTTAGCTTAGCTTAGCATAAAGACTGGACTGGACTCTGTCAGAGTCAGTGCGATGAGCATCACATGATCTTGTGTTTGTCTGGCAGGAGACAGTCAGGATGATTGAACTTCTGCTGAGCAACTGAGCAACTGAGAGAACAAGGTAATTTTCCATGTCTCTGCACATACGGTCCTGTTTACACCTGGATTAACATGCGTCCTGAGGGTGATCCAATCAGGAGCGGACAGCTCTACTACAGGCATGAATGCACCCAATGAGCATTGAGATCCGATTGCTCAGATCACATTCGGATGGCCACATCCTGTCAGCAGTGTACGGTAATGTGTCCTGGGCCACGTTGAAGTGCCGGAACTCATTTCTGCAAAATGTGAGACAACAAGAAATAGAGATATATGCATATATATGCATATGTATATATATATATATATATATACACATATGCATATATATATATATATATATACATATGTGTATATATATATTCATATTGTATATATATATATATGCATATGTGTGTATATATATGCATATTGTATACATATATATATGCATATGCACATCACATGTGGTTTGCCTGGAACACGCAGAGGAGTAAACCTGTAGTGGTCTGAATTTGCTCCCCTTTGCAAACTTCTTCTTCTTTTAATTTCCGTTCAGACTAGGCACAGGAAGTGTATTTGTGAACAGAAATGATGTACGTCTTTATTTGCACATCAAGCGGGGGGAAGTGGTCACCCGAGACGCACTCTGGTGCCAGGTGTGAACTGACGAATTCTGAGTGATCGGACCACCAGGTAATAGCCAGGTTACCTCCAGGACCTCTGACCTCATGTTCAGTCAGTTCTGCTTATACAACATCCTTCTGTCATAAATAGTTTTGGAACTTTCTCATTTTTCTGTGGGTTTTGTTTTTCTTTCTCAGGAGAGGTGAACTTTGTATTTTGGGATGAAGCTTAGAGAGCTGGGAGCATTTTCTTTAAAGATAATTACTTCTTCAGTGCAGTCATCCGTGGGAGGTATCTGAAGATAGAAAGGATGATTAAAGCAAATACTTCATAGTATTGTCACAGGCTCTGACCTTTGACCTTTGGCCTATCATTAGCCATGTTAATGATCATATCTTATTTGCATGTAGCAGTCATTAGCTCTCTAATATGAACCACTAAAATGTAAATGTAGTCATAAAGTCTGTGTTGTGTTCTGTTGTTGTGTCTGTAAACTGATAAAAGCTGTTTACTGTTTAAATATCCTCCATGTTTTGCTCCTCTTCCTCCTCCTCCTCCTCCTCATCTTCAATTGAACCCAAACAGCCTGCAGCACATTTACATTTACTGAACCTGAAGCTGAAATCTGTTATATGATGTGACCGAGCTGTGGTTAAAGTTCTGGTTAGGTAAGGTTAGGGGACCTGCGTCGTCACGGTTACAGTTAGTGAAGGACGGTGGTCGCGGTCAAAAATGCAACAACGCTGACTGTTGATAGGAAGCAGAAAGTGAGCAGTGGCCTCCTGTGTTTAAATGTGATGCTTTGTTGGCAACGCCTCTAGAGGGCGCTGTCACTTCACTGTGAACAATTAAAACATGTAAGATGCTGTCGACTTCCCAAATATCAACATCAATCAATATCAACACGGCAGGAAGTACGTCCTTGTAGTAGCAGAGGACACAAGGCCGTGATGACCTGTGCAAAAGTAAAAATAACAATTTAAATGAACAGGCTAACAACTTCTGGAGACTTTCAGACAATAAATAAAGTTAAGAGTCTGCAGCCACGCTAGCGGCTCTGTGAGGCTGAGCTAAATGCTAAAATCATGCTAACAGGCGCACAATGACAACATGCTGATGTTGGAAAGTTAGCGTGTCAGTATGCAAACATTAGCTAACTAGCAGTAAACAGAGTGCAGCTGAGGCTGATGGGAACGTCATGAGTTCTGCAGGTATTTGTGTTGGACACATTAACATGTTGACCTGATGGTGGCGCTAGATGAAAACTCTGGCACATATTCTGTAGAAACCCACCAACAGTCAGTATGCATTAACGCTTTGAGATTCCAAAGAAATTAATTAGTTACCTAAACTGTGCAAACCATTACCCATAATGCACTTGCAGGTCTTGTTCACGGCGTTTGTTCAGAGAGGCACAAGTCAGTGACTCAGACAGAGAGGTCACACAGAGGTCGACTCACTTCCTGTTCTCTCAGTAAGCCTCTCTCTCTCTCTCTCTCTCTCTCTCTCTCTCTCTCTCTCTCTCTCTGTCAGCGATCATGGCTGCCGTCGGGGCAGAGGTCACCGGGTCGTACTTCCTGTCGTCAGGAGTCGTCGGTGTCTTCATCCTCCTCCTCCTCCTCTCCATCTTCCTCACGGCTCTCTGCAGCGAGTGCAGCAGGTCAGCTGGCTCTGTTCTCCACGCGACAACACATCTTTCTGACACCACATCCCATGTGCAGACCCATCAGCACACTCACACTGCAGTTCATCCGGCCCACAAATCCAGGATGTAATAAGTTGTGTATGAAGGCCGAGTCCTGCAGTGACAGCTGAGTCTTTACCAGTTTGCCTGTGTGTAGTCTCCCTGTCACTCAACGTGACGGAGATACGAGCTTTCTGTTGGCTCTGTGCGTTCAGGTGAGGAAGGTCACAGCCTCCTCGTTGCTCCACACACAGCTGGTGTTTTCAGCCCCTCAATTTGACTCACAGGCTTCATGGACGCCAGCATTTATTCAGGACGTCTGCTTCCGTTTCTGTCATTAGACAGACGTCAGTTGTCCACATGTGTGTTTGTATCAGTAAAATCCAGGTTTAAGCGACTGTAATTTATCTTTATGTAATGGACAACTCTGTCCAACCCCAGACTGCACGTCATGACTTCATGAGCTCATCTTGTACTTTGAATGTAAAACGTGAATCTACGACAGCGTCTGAACAAACATCATGTTTGCTCGGACCGAGGAGGATCATCGGATTCTCCCAGAGCTTCATTTAGCTGGATATATTTGCACATGTAAAACTAGAAGTTGCTGTGTTGTTTTTTACTGTCACCCACAATATCAGTATTTTACTTACTGCGAGCAGCGAGAGATGGTTTCCTGTAAAAGTGAAGTCCAAGTGTAATGCTGCAGTTTTACTGGCTAAACGTCATTAATAAAGAAAGCTACATGCATTGAAACAACATTGTGAATCTTGCAGAACTCCATCCAACAATGTCAAATTAAATATATAAAATATCGACCATGTGATGGTTTGTAATGATGCGTGGGGAATCAGAAGCCCTGCGTTGTTGTTGTTGTTGTTGTTGTTGTTCAGGTTTTATACATAAGGTGGAGCTGATTCGTCTCTTTGTGTTTTTCCAGACGTTCATTTGAGCTGCGAGATTCAGAGGACAAAAACCCTTCAGCTCTGATCAGAGTGGTAAGACGGCTTTGAGCGTCTCACCGGCTCATTTCAAACTGTCAAACCTCCGAGAGAAAGAAATACATCTTTCGTTGTCTTTCTGATTGACAGGTGAAGCTGGAGGAGGCCATGGTGGCGAGAGAGAATCCGATGATCGATGAGATCCAAATCGATGAAAAAGGTGAGTGAACTTCTGAGCAGCAACAGGCTTTAAAGAAGACAATAATAACAATAATAACTAAATGTAAAACTCTCAAACTGCTGATCAAATATGTCTGAGGAGAAAGAACCAAGTCTCAGTGTGTGTGTGTGTGTGTGTGTGTGTGTGTGTGTGTGTGTGTGTGTGTGTGTGTGTGTGTGTGTGTGTGTGTGTGTGTGTTCAGAGGTTCATCCTGCTGAAGGAAACACAGCCTCCTTCACGCCCTGGAGGAGCCACTTGGGGGCGCCACTGACCCACTCATGTGAGTGTGTCTCCTCTCTCCACTCTGTCTCTGACTAACATCAGGGTCCGTTTCACCTGTCAGTTAACTGAAGCATCAGCGCTGTTGCTATGGTTACCTCAGCACTGATTTAGTTGAGACACCTGGCAGCCAATCAGAGGCTGCCGAGGATTGAGTTTTATGTTTGAGAATGTGTTCAGGTGTGACTGTGCATAATGTGTACACAGGTGGCTTTAACCATTTTAGATTTCATATTATTAAATGATATCAGTTTTATGTTACAGCTGTCAGACATTCAGAAAAAAAGCCAACAGATAAATATTTAACACAAAATATATGTATTTATGTATAAATGTATTTCTTTGTTGAAATCTGTGTGTGTATGTCGTTGCATTCCGGGGTGGAGGCCTGGTTTCAGGTTTCAGGTTAGAAGAGAGATCAGTTTAATCCTCCTCTAGAGATAAAACGTCTCATTCAAAGAAAATAACGGAGCCAAACGTTTAAAAGCTGCCTGTTTGGCTCTCAGTCCTCTGAAGTGATGGAAACATGACTGACGGGCGACAGGAGAAAAGAGGGGAGGAGCAGAGAGAATAACAGGCCCAACTGAGTCTTCTCTGTGTGCAGGTGTGAACGGCTCCACCCCTGCAGACTCAGACCACATCGTGTCATCGCCAGCGACCCCTCACGGCCCGGGGGGGCAGAGCAGCGCTCGATCGGACTGCGACGGGAATTCGGTCTATGCACAAGTCAGCAAGAGGGTGAGGCCGACCACGCCCCCTGCTCACGCACCTGAGGAGGGGGAGGAAGAGGAGGAGGAGGAGGAGGAGGAGGAGCCTTCACCTCCGCTGCCCGACAGGAAGACGCAGCTGGAGGGATGATGGTGATGATGATGGTGAAGGACGTCGTCATGAACTAGTTAATCATAAAGTCACCTGCTGCTGATCGATTTCCAATCAAATGAACTGATTTCCTTCCTTCCTTCCTTCCTTCCTTTGGGGGGGGGGGGGGGGTGAAACAATCTGCAAGGAGACATCCATCAGCGTTTAGTCACCTTGACAACACCTTTCATAAGAGCACAGGAATTGATGAGCTCCACACACAAAGCAGGGCAACATGCTTAGGGTGAAAACGTGTGTGTGT
>JAVQJF010009917.1:0-13256 GCA_036023855.1 Gadopsis marmoratus | reverse complement strand
CAGCACCATCGCCCCCCCAAAAAAAAAAAAAAATAAGCAAAAGGTGAGAGGAAGCCAGCATTATTTGTTTTCCGGAGAGGATTGTTTCAGTGCGGGATGAATGTAGGTTGTGAAGGTAAGGCACTGGGTTCTGTGTCTTTATGATTTACGAGCCTGACTCCAGCCGCGGTTCACCCAGAGTTCACGAAGCTGCATGCCTCCAGACTTCTTCTGCTCTCTCGCTGCGTCTCTGTTCGTCTGCAAAAAACCGCTGCCTCGCTTCTGTTTCGGGACGAATTCAATTTAATTGAAGATATTGGGAGAAAATGTGCATTTTTTCTTATCCACCGCGTTTTGCTGCCGCTCAGAGTTTAAAGCCGGCTGCAGCGCACAATGGACGCAGTGTATTGTTTTGGCGTTTGATGGATGGCGTTTTCAGTAGATTGTGATGTAACATTTATATTTTCTCCTTGAAGATGTGGAAAAGAGACAGGGCCATCCGTCAACTGCATAAAGGCTGCTATTTGTTAACGCAGGCCTATGTCGTTCCAGGAAATACACTATTGTTCAAAAAAAGTAAAATAAAAATGGATTTAGTTTTATATTACATGTGTCTTCTTTTTATGGGCCTAATTATGCTTGGATGTCTGTGTGTAGGCTAATTAGTATTATTGTTTGCCATTATTATCATTATTATTATGAGCGATTCATGTGTTATCTTATACTTTTGAAATCATTTTAGAACTAACCTTGTTTTACAACCTGAAATCATGAAATATCCTTTGTTTTTTTACAACACAGTGAAAATACAGGAGCCTCGCTTTAGGCCAGTGAGGTCTACACTAGCTGTTAAGGGGTAAACAATGGGAAAATAATTTCATTTCTGCACGGATTTAACAAGATTATCCTCGAATTTGGGTTTTTCGGGGGGTTTGTTTCCACAAATCTCTTACTTTCCCGTTGCCTCTCTGGCCAGGAGAGGCTTGCTATTCATGTCAGCTTACTATTGAGTTGATAAGATGGATCATGTCGTCTCCTCCCTGATTCCGTCTCTCTTTCTCTGGATCCTCTCAGGCCAGAAGCCCAGGGCTCTCTGGAAACCCGCCATGTGATATTAGGCTCCATCAGAAGGTCAAAAGGGGGGCCCGGTGCTCGGTGAATGGAAATGCAGAAAACCACACAAAACGTCAAGCACCGCGACTTCTTCAGCGACCCTTTGGAGGATGTCTGTGGATTTGCGTGCGCGCATCAAGCCGCACAGGCGGAGACGTTTGCGCGCACGTTGCCCCGGAGGCCAAAACTGCAGAACCCCAAGTGTCCTTTGAGCAAAAAGGTTTTCCCCTGGATGAAAGAGTCCAGGCACCCAGATCAGAGACACGGCAGGAGAATCGCAGGTCTGTATGACATAAAGAAGAACCGAGGCCTTTTCATTAACGAGCTCCTGTACAATTAATTCAGGAAATTATCTTAATGTTTTCTCCTTTTCCGGTTCAAAAGGTCAGGAAGCTATTAATCAGGCTACAGTCAGGCATGCAGAAGGATACAGAATAATACACCTTTAACCTCAGCTAATTTTTAGGATCTAATTTAAAGAGATAATAATAAAATATATCTGTATAGAACCTTTTTAAAGCAACGTTACAAATCACACACACACACACATTAAAATAACATAAATTATTGGGACAAGAGGTTAAATGGCACAGAAAGACAAATTAACTCGGAAATGCAAGTTTATATGCTAATATAAGAGAAAACATCGATATGGATGCTTCCCTTCATTTAAACATAATTCAACTTTTATAACTTTATAAAAGGCCTTTAGGCCTAATAATCTGTCTCTTTAAATCAAATTAGTTATTTTAACCCGAAGCCCAAAACTGTGTGTTTACAGTTTGTACAGATACCTTTGACTTCCGCTTCAGATGAAGGGAAACTCCTAATTTACCAGCATTTAAACTTAAAAATATAGACTCCATTTTTGAAATATCTGACTCCTCCTCTCCGCTCACTTGCTAACATGAGATGTTGATGTTCAGTTTCTTTTCCTTTTCGCTCTCACCATGTTGCAAAGTGTCTAATTGTTATTTATTTATTTAACCTTTATTCATACAGGTTTTGATGCTTTTAACTGTTTAGTGTGCTATGAACAGCATCACATGAAGTCAGTGAACGCAACAGAAATGTGACAGGCTCTGGAATATGGATGTCTAGATGAACTGAGATTATGTTGTACTGCTTCACGTCTCCTATACAATCCCCATTATTTGTTGCCTTAATTAAACACTAAACACCAACAGCAGGCAGGCAGAGGAAACTATATTGGAATGGTCTGGAAGTCATAAATAAAAAGGAGGAAAAAACTGGATTAAAATGGAGAGCCCTCCCATTTACGCTTTCACGTGATTCAAGCTCTCTGTTTGCCTCCATAGATGGCCCCGCCAGCGAGAGGTGTCCAGGCGCGACCCCGGCCTCCAAGCGGACGCGCACCGCGTACACGAGCGCGCAACTGGTGGAGCTGGAGAAGGAGTTCCACTTCAGCCGCTACCTGTGCAGGCCGCGGCGGGTGGAGATGGCCAGCCTGCTCAACCTCCAGGAGAGGCAGATCAAGATCTGGTTCCAGAACCGGAGGATGAAGCAGAAGAAGGACGAGAGAGTGCAGGGCCTCACCACCGCCGCCGCTGCCTCCTCACCCCGGTCCTCCCCCTCCGCCCCGGGCAGCCCCACTCTGTCCAGCCTGGGTTACGTCCATCTGGGCGGGGATCACCAGCCGGCCTCCCCTCCGCTCAAGTCCCAACAACACCAGCCGGCGTACCCGACAGGATACCCCAAATATCCAGCTCCAGGCTTCACGCACGCCCCACAGTTTAATATGCAGTACGGCGCCCCACACACAACAGACCCTGATGCGGATTTTAGCGGGTCACTTTTCTCACAGAGCTGCACGCAGGACAGAATCATGCAAGCTCCAAAACTCACTCATCTGTAGCAGGCAAGAAATGGCTTCCTCGAGTCTCCACAAAAAACACAAAACAAAAAAACCCGTCAATCTATAAATTATACAAGAAGCCGTCACTCATCTGTCGCGACGCATGCGTCTTTAGTCATTTATTTATTAATGTATAATTCATCAAAATATTAGTCTCAAGTCTAATTTATTTGCATTTAATTTATTCGTCTCGTGCATTTTTGTTCTATCTGTTGTTTGTGTCAACGTTTACGCCTCTTTTCGTATTGTGTTCAGGGACATCAGGAGATGTCACCCAGCCCTGTGCATCTCAAACGACAGCGTTCACTGCTGCCACTTCAGCCACGCAAACGAACGCGGTTTGTTGAGGTTTCCCCCGCCGGACTCTCCGGAGTCTCCGCTCCTCTCTGTAAGAGCCAGGGTGCGAAACGACAGCGGCGCCTGTCGCGCAGCCAAAAAACCGCTGGCAAAAAAAACGGCACATTTCTTAAAAAGCTCAATTAGCGCTCGAGCACCGTCATCACATTAGCTCTTACTTAATTAAGGGCCCTTGCGGATGCGCGTGGACGCGATAGGTTTTCGGGAGGCGTCACATTACGGTCTGGGCGTCGTTAACGCTCAACACGAATTAAAAAACCAAAAAAGAAAAAAGGCTATACGGTTCTTAAATGCGTCTTTTGTTCGTTTCTGGGCAAAGTGGGCCACACGAGCTGTCAAGCGTTTTAGAAAGGGCGCCGTGATGGATCACTGGTCCTCAGCCAGAGTCCGTCTGCAAGGCCGAGGACTTTTGGTGACAAGCAGATGCAGCTTTTAACAGAAACTCGTGGCGAGATTTCAAAAGTGGACATTTCTATCATCGGGCGGGGTGTCTCCCTGCGCAGAGAATGAATCTGTGCATCATAGAGACACACGTTAAAAAAAAACACAGGTTAACACATTCACTTGGAAAAAACAACACTTCCACTTTTTTATTTTGTATTTTTACCTGTGTGTCACTTCAGTGGCATTATTCCGGTTTGTTCAAAAAGAATACGTTTGCAGTTTATGTAGAAACGTTGGACATAATCAAGACAATAACAACAATAATAACACCCCCACCCCCCTTTTATATTCTTTACGTCATTATTATATCGTTCGCAACACTAAAACCGCATTATGGTTATTATTATGTTACACATATACTGCCATTATTTTTGAACGTTGCCGTTAATTCGCCATTCCAAGCTCCTTATACGCCGCAGCCCGAAAATGTGCCCCGATGTTTGTGTTCTTATCAGATGGATGAGCGAGTTTGATTGAAGCGTTTGTCATGTAAATGCGAGCCGTGTGATGGACGAGCCTGCAGGCCTGACAGAGTGCCGCAGGTCCTCTGCCATTGGCGTTTGGCGGGTCACATGGTGTGTCAGGAAGGTGATATGAGGGTGGAAGGCAGTTTTACAGCTTTGACATACCACCTAGAAGGTCAGGGCAAAGGGAGCGCCGATTAATGACTCCTCGGTCTTGATCAGCTGTGAACAAACAAAAGGCCAAGGTCCAGGATGAGCTCCTATTTAGACTACCCCGTGTGTAACCGGGGAGCAAATATTTTCAGCGCCAAGGCCGGATACCGCAATTTGAACCACGGATACGTGTCCAACACGTGCGCAACAAGTGACGGTTACGCACCGGACGGGCGCTTAGTTGCTGCAACTTCTGCGCCGCACCAGACCCCGAGTCTCCCTCTGCACCACCAGACGCACGTCAGCTTGGATCTGCAGTTTGCAGCACCGGGGACCTCCGTGTACGGGTCACCTCTGGAGTACGGACATCACCAGTACGGCCTCACACCCGAGCAGGACCGGGGCTTCGTCCATGCGCAGGTTTCACCCCTCGGAACCAACATGGCGCCCTACAGCGACAGCTGTGGGCCTGGAGTTGCAACGGGCAGCCAGTACCTGCACTTTGGCAACGGGGATCAGAGGCTGCAGGAATATTCAGAGGGCGTTTACGCAAGGTCACCGGCCCAAAGCAAGGAGAAGGAGTTGGAGCACGAGAAGGAAACGTCTAAAACATTCGACTGGATGAAAGTGAAGCGGAATCCCCCTAAAACAGGTTTGTTCATCCTAAGAATTAGAGCCAGACGTCCAACGAGGCCCCCTGAAGGTGATGTTGACTCACAGTGCGTAAAAAAACTATTCAGTTCAGGGTGTTTTAAACTGTTCACTTCACTGTGTACTTGGCAACTAATGTTCTGCAAATGTTTCTGTTCAGCCTCACATCATTCATTCCCATCTAAAAAGCCTCAGCTTCCATGACTTTCACCCATCTCTCTCCAACAGCGGTCGTGTCGGAGTTCGGGCTCCCCGGTCAGCACAACGTGATCCGCACCAACTTCACCACCAAGCAGCTGACCGAGCTGGAGAAAGAGTTCCACTTCAACAAGTACCTGACGCGGGCGCGGAGGGTGGAGGTCGCGGCCAGCCTGGAGCTCAACGAGACGCAGGTGAAGATCTGGTTCCAGAACCGCAGGATGAAGCAGAAGAAACGCGAGAAGCTGGGCTGCGTCCTGGTCAACACCCCGGCACCTGTGGAGAAACTCTCCGGGCCCGACGCCTCCCCAAAGGCAAAGGGCAAAGACTGTGAGCCATGATGTGACTTTAAATATATCTATGACTGCGGGGGCCTGAGAGGCTTTTCCACTTGTTTCCGCTCAGTTCGCACCATTTCAGAAAAACTGAAAAACGCACATGGACTTGTGAAGAAACAGAAAGGGTCTGTGTCCGCTTATGGAGCTCTGGATGAGAAACTTTAAAAAAGCAAAAAAAAAGAAGTCATTTCATCCGTTCTTGTACTCAGTGTCATTTTTTTGCACTATTTATTTACAGGGTATTTTCCAACAACTTGTTTAGCTTAATAAAGTCTGGTTAATGGAAACAAACGACAACTTTGTATTAGCTGTTTATGTAAAAAATAAAATGTTTAGGCTGTAACAAATGCTGATATTGCAGTCAAACTATTAATTTTGTTACAGAATTTGCTGGCAAAAGTCTTGTCCTCCTATTTAAAAAAAATATATAATAAATTGTTTTAAATATGAATGTTTTTGAATCACACTACAAATTAGTTTTCTATATTTACTTCCATTAATAGTCTCACCAAGCCCCCATGCATAATGTGACAAGAGGAATCTTTCGCAACACATGGGGTGGTTCCCATTGACCTTTTCACCCTGAAATACCTCCAGGGGCTCTAAACATGACAACAAACTGCAGGGAGCCAGGTCTCACCCTTGATTTGTTACCCAAATTCTGCTTACAGCTGACACGTGTTGCAATGACATCCACTTGTATTTGACATAATTTCACTGAAATATTTTTCATTAAACAACCACATATTCCTCTTTAAAACCATAGGAACTAAGCTGAAAATGTAACACTTCAGTGCTCGTTTGCTCAGCTAAACGTTTGCTGGTCCACCAAGTTTCATCTGATGCTAAAGCGGCAGCAGTTTCAATATTTGCACTGGGTGTTAGGTTTGCGCACACAGTTTCTGCCCCAGCAGCTTTGGCTTGTTGGTGCCCTTTTTCCTAAAGCTGAGGTTCACACAGAGTTCAGGCATAAATAAATGCAGAGTCAATCTGTCAAGACACCAGACTGACTTGGAGAAGTCAACTATAGGCCTCTCATACTTTAGATTTTTGCAGGTATTGTTGTTAATATTTACACTAAGGAGATTATATGACATTCAGTCAATGTTCTGGTTTGTGCAAACTAAAAACTGTTATATGTTCAGGGCCTCTGAAAAACATGTTTCTGGGAAATGGAAATCAGCAATCATTTGAAATATATCTGCATGAGCATGCAGTTCTCCCACAACTATATTAAAAATTAATACAGTTCCACTAATAGAAGTTACAGTTGAAATACTATACGGCCCATTACTGTAAATTAGAAAAAGGCTGAGAGGTGTGTTGTCATGCATTTCTTTATAAACCAAAAGCTTCCTGAGTCACAAGGCCAAGGACTGGGGAAGTGACAATGGATATGGTGAATAGTGACAAATTCAACATCAAAAAAGGGGACGGTGCAGAAAACAAGTGTGGGACTTCATTCTAGGGGTGTGATCCCTGCCATCTCTGTAGGTAATACCTCAGCGCTCCCAGCGGGCCCTCCATCTGGAGGTGTCAGAGTCGGCGCTGCAGCCAACACCATGGAGACAGATGTTCAGCTGGGGGAGAGGAGGAGGATGTTTCCACCTTGGGATCAGTGCAGACCTCTTTGCCTTCTGCCGGAGAATGTAGGGCAAGGAGAGGAGAGGAGCAGAACATGGTGAATGAACACCAAAGGAACAAGAAGGAAAATCCTGCATGGTCACAACACCTCTGTAGCACAAACACCTGACAACCGCACAAACATGCGGTCGATTGATAGTTTCAGCAGCCAACCTCTTTCTCCTCAGATATCATACACATATTTAGCCCCACCCTCCTCCTGCGCTTTGTTTGAGGTCAACCCAGTGCTGTTTGTACCCCATGCTGCTTGCAGTTGTTGCAGGCTCTTTTACAAGTCTATTGCCAGGCTCACTTCCTTGGTCTTCTACCAGTTCCTCTGTCGCATGTCACTCTGCAGGGTCCCAGGGCTTCAAAGGGAAACCATATACAGTATTCATGGGGTAACAGGGGGGTTGCTCATCTAAGAGATACCACAGAGGAATCATTTTTATTGGCAGATATCAAACACAGACATCATTTATCAATCACATATACAGTAGTATACGCTGACAGGACGCACAGATAAATGGAGCAGTGAAGGAGCATCTGCTGAAGTCTAAGAGAGAAATTTCCACCAAACAGAGCAATATTGACAATACTGACAAAACATATCAGACCTGGTCATAATTTCATCAGTGTCCCTGGTGTTTTATTACAGTCCTGAATGGCATTTCATGGCTGACCAAATAAATACTGGAGAGTAAAATGTGGGGCTGCAACTAACGATTATTTTCAATATTGATTCATTTTCAGATTATTTTCTCGATTGGTCCCCAGGAAGGAGTGAAATATTCCTGTCGCAAATTTCCTAGAGTCCAAGGTGATGTCAGCAAATGTCTTGTTTTGACTTACCAACAATCCAAAACCCCAAAATATTCAGTTTACTATAATGTAAAGCAGCAAATTGCCACATTTGAGAAGCTGGAACCTTCAAGTGTTTGGCATTGTTGGCAATGCATTAATAATATGAAGGAAAACTACACTAGTAATTTCTATGAAGGTGCGGAGTGTTGGAAATGAAAAGAAACAAAATAAATCACATGTGATTTTTATTCTGTAGATTTTTAACCAATATTAATTTAATTTCCATAATGTTTCCACTGTTATTGTTCATTGAAGCGGAGCGACGCTGCCTAGTTATCAATGGCACACTCTCTTCTTCTTTTGTTATGGCACCGAGGCTCTTTTTAGCCCAGGGTGGGAGATTCTTAGACAACCATCCCCCAACCGAGTCAGGGTCTATTGGATTTGGTAGCGACAGCCGACCTGAAGCCCCAGCCTCCTGGGTCCCCCCTGCGACTGCATCCTTCCCCACTCCATCAGCATAGTAACTGAGAGAGACAAGTGACTTGGCCAGGGTTAACATCTTAATACTCTCTGGGATTGCCTCCAGGATCCAAGTGGCTACCCCTAATAGTTTTCCTCCTCCGTGGTCCTGTCAGACCGCCATGACTATATGCCATAAGAAAAACAAGACCAGCTGAGAGGAAGAGTAACGAAGCAGCACAATGAAATAATGAGGGGTGGTGAGGAAGAGTAGGGCGCCCACGAAAGGTTTGGTGTAAAGATACAGGTAGGAAGCGACGCTCGCTGCCCAGACACTGATGTCCCCCTTGCCTGGATACTTTGCATAGAGAGTCTGTACACTTGAAATTAAACGGGCTTTTTCCTTTAGAGCCCAGGAGGGGGAAACCAGAACTCAATCAGTGTCACGTCACATGGTTCAAAGCGGCCAATTCGTTGCTGCCAGGAGGTTGAGAAATGCAAGGTGACAGTTCATTTTACCAGTGACAGTGTGTCGGTCTCGCTTGCTGGTTCCCCAGTCAATTCCCAGCGAGGAGTGAAGGTTGAGCGTCGCCGGAGACAGACAGCCGCTCCCCCCTACTCGCTGTCGTCCTCACCACCACCACTCTCTCATCGACCCTGCTTTGCTTTGTATTCCAATTAACTGGACAGAGGGAGAGGTGGCAGTGTGCAGGATCACAAGCACAGGCAGACAGTCTTCTGGCGTCCTTCCAGTTTCTCAATCCCACTATTAATAGTGCTGTGCTTTCCTTTTCCCTTCCCTTGCCGCTCTCCTCGGCTCATGACAAGGGCCAGTTGTTCCAGGGGGATAATTCATAGATTCTTCTTTAACAACTGCCTCTAGGGACAACGTCTTGCAATGAAAAATAGGTCCCTCTCATACATTCATATATCACATGTAATAGAGGTATGTAATCACTCAGTGGAGTCAATGCAGTGCTAGCTGTAACAGACACCTCAAATAATGCTGAATTAATATTTTGAAATGGTTCATATATCCTAACATAATACAATTTGAATGATTTTATATGCAATGCTCTCAGGGCTAACATTGATTTGAGTACAAGCTGAGGTAACCCCCCACCGAGTCAGTCAATGTGTGACCGACTGAAGGTTGTAGATTTAGCACAACACATTTGCTCTGTCTTTTGTGGCCTCGATCTATCACCACTTTTTACCTCAGCGACACCAAAGCCCCCCTACACTGACATGTGTGTGAGCAATGGGTGGGTTGGGAATACAATGATTCTGAGGAAATCCGTAAAGTAAACTAGCTCTTTTTATCTCCTCGAGCAACACAAACATTTACAACAGACCCTTAAGAATCAGACCAAACACCTTTTTTTCCATTTTTATTATCAAGTGTTTGAATATGCTGTGACATGTTTAAATTAGCGACATCTGAGCACCAACTTGAGATGTTTGCTATTGGAAAAGGTGACACGTATTCTGAGTATTCTAAGGTTTTAAAACAAACAGTAGCAATATAAGCTGCAACTTGTTCTCTGGCTATTTGTTGTACAGTTTTGAAGCTTTTTACAGAATTTTGGACATAACCACAGCACCTCCTCTTCTTCTGAACAACAGATAAAGACAAACAGAGCCTGAAATACAGGCATGGGTGCTTCACTCCCTCTGGACTGCCAAAGAGTTTCTGCCTATCTTGAGAATTCAGTGGTGTGTGTGTGTGTGTGTGTGTGTGTGTGTGTGTGTTTGCAGGACAGGATACGCACACTCAAACACACACTCTTCATGCCCCGAGGATCCTCCCGACTCTCTCTCCAGGCTCTATCAGATCAGAGAGACCTGCTGTCCCTCCCCGCACCGCAATGCAAATGAAAAGGAATGCGCTGATAAAAGGCCAGATCCTAAAGATGAGAGGGCAGAAGGAGGACAGAGGCAGCGAATGCTAAAGGGGGAGAGCCTCTTGGGGAGATGAGAGGTGGCGGAGGACTCAGTGTTGGTAGTAGCGGGAGATCATAGCCTTGCTCCCCCTCAGCTGCGTTTGATACAGGGCTTTTGTCGCTCTTTCAGCGGTGCATTGTTGGGTGGTGTAATCCCAGTCGGATTACAAAGGGCTTCCCTTTTCATATGGGGCTGACCCAGCAGGCAGGTGACTGCGGCTCTGTGGAGCTGTCAAGGGGAGGGAACCTCTTTTGCAGGGGAGGGGACCCCAGTTCCTCTTACCTTCACAGGGGCTTTTTGCTGGGAGGCCAGTCAGGCACAGGTCAACATGGGGACAATTCTGACATGGGATTCAACTCGCCCTGACCCTGTGGCATCCTGTAGAGAAGTGACAAGGGAAGGAGACCATTATAAAAAATAGCATTCAACATAAAATACTATAAATACACACTAAAATGTAGCATTAGTTAACAGTAAAAATACAACAGCAATGTAATTTGTACTTTAGTTCAATAGAAGACTAATCACACAAAAATTATTATTGCATCAAGAAAACAGTCTTCTTATTTTCTGTGTTACATGTGTTTTGCGATGAAGGAATGCAATTTATATGAGCAAATTAAACACAATGTGCAAATGATCCATGGACACAGTCTTTTATTTGACTACAATTTAAACATGATTCAAAATGTTGCATTAATATCCATTTCTGTTATTAGTATATTCAGGCCTGTTAGTCTGTTAAATAACAATTTATGTTGTTTCATCGCTGGGGATA
This sequence comes from Gadopsis marmoratus, assembly GCA_036023855.1. Taxonomy (NCBI): domain Eukaryota; kingdom Metazoa; phylum Chordata; class Actinopteri; order Centrarchiformes; family Percichthyidae; genus Gadopsis; species Gadopsis marmoratus. Next base: position 2,072 of record JAVQJF010009917.1, on the reverse strand, counting down.
TAATCTTTAAGCACAGACAGTGGTATGCCACTGGATTTCTATTACAGGTCCCCGTAATATTGTCATTTTCATCAATTGAACGTGAATGCAACTTTTGAATTATAATTTCACAGCTTCCAAGATGGTACATGAAGGCAGCACCTGCACAAGATGTAACTACCAGTGATCGAGTTTACAGTAAAATAATAACACTTTTAACAAGGAATTGTCTACTTTCATTATTAACGTCATGGAAAAACATATTTATTGTACAATAGAATAAAAACATTAGTTTTTAATATTTCCTACTGTTGTTTTAAAAGAAAATTGCCTAAATGTACCATTAGTGTGATTTAGGATTTTACAACTTCATTAACCATTGAGGATATGAGTCCTTGAATGCAGCACCAGCACAAAAGTGGAAAATATAGCTAGTGTGAAACAATTGTTTCAAACTAATTTACACCTTTATTATAATGTTATGTGGTAAATATATGAATTTAATTATAAATAAATATGTAAAATTAAATAAATAAAATGTTAGAGGAGGAACACCGGCTGCCTTCAGAGACAAGGTAGGTTAATGTTAAACAAGCTAACATAAGCTAATTAACGGCCTCCAGGTTATAATTAAGTTATAATAAGTCTAGCTAGCCACTTAACAGCCTCCAACCACATCAGATAAGCTAAGTTAGCTAACGGTACATTTGCTATTAGTTGGAGAAAAACCTTAGCTACGTGTTTGTCAATGTAAAACCTTTACATTTAGTTTGACTGATCGATAGGTTCAGGTAAGCACAGCATTTGCTTTCAAGAAACCTACACAGTGCGACACGGGGACCTACAATAACAGAAAAATTGTGCTAAATTAACATTTCCAGGCATAATGTTAATTAGCTTCGCAGGTTAGCAGCAGTGTGACAGCTCCACACAAGAAGGTTATTCTGATGAGCAGTGATGCAAGGATAACAAACAAAAAGCTGGGTAAAGTTTCACCTCCAACCAGTGATCAATCAAACAAACGTTTAATTGAAAGATTAAGTACATTTAGGCATTTTATAATTACCAGAATTTGCCAAATTAGCTGGGACAGTGCTCCATCAACTGCTTGTAATAGCTACCCAATATGGGTGAAACTGTTAGGGCCTGTCTTTAGGCTAAGCAAAACATGTAAAATATTACTTTTAGATTACTTTTAGTAGAATAAAGGGGCTATATTTGTGGCTGAATGAAAAATGATTAAATACAATTGATGAATAATCTACAATTGGAATAAGCACAAATAGGCTGTTTTTTCTTTCACCATAAAATTGGGACATACTGTGTAAACCAGGGGTGTCAAACTGATTTTAGTTCAGGGGCCACATTCAGCCTAAGTGGGCCGGACCGGTAAAATCACAGCATAGTAATCGTAACTATGCCTGAGTTTATCATGTACACATGTGCATTACAACTGATCACAGTGGATCTACAAAGGCACAAAACATTTAGTCACAGTAATTTGGAACTGAAAAATATCAAATTGAACTTTATGATTAAAGTACCTGCCTTATAAATTTTGTACACAAACATTTGTGGCAGTGGGTGAACAATAGGATTCCACCAAACCCATTTGTAGTGAAGCTGCTGACCTACTTCATATTGCACAATATTTCAGTGTTTTTACATTTTACCACAGATCGTATTCACAGTACTATATTCTTCAGAGTGCAAAAGGTGTCCCACTCACTTCTGTGAATAAGTAGGAACTTGTCAATTTTTCTTGGAAAACACGACACTCTGCGTCCACTTTTGTAGTTTTTGATAACGACATTTTTGATTATGAGGGTTCCAGCGGAAAACAACGACGGTTTGAAAAGTGACGCTCTGCTTTCTATGGATTCAGAAATGACCATTTCCGATTTATCAAAAAAATAAAATCCTCCTTAACTGCCAATACGAGGAACACCGTTGAGGGAGAAACGAAAGTTTATTTTGAAAGGACCACACAGGATGTACTTTGTCCTCGCTCTAGTTAACTTTACACAGCAGTTTTGGAGCCTCAGGACCAGACCAGGACGTGTTTCACCGTCATGTCTGACCATAAGAGTGCT
>JAVQJF010009914.1:0-40735 GCA_036023855.1 Gadopsis marmoratus | reverse complement strand
CTGCAACAATATGTCCCCATTAAATATTTGCACTGCGGCTAAACCTCTCTTGCGTCCATTCAACCTGGTCTGACCCGCCCCCCCCCCCCCCCCACCACACACACACACACACACACACACACACACTTCTTCTAATGGTCTTAATGAGCCAACCCATGGCCTGTTCCCTTACAGATCTTTAACATATTTTGGGAGACCTTTGATCGAACAGCTATTATTTTAGACTTTTTTGGGGGGAGTTAATGCTATATGTGAGGAGGGGAGAGGGCAATTTGGGAAGAATGAAGGATGGTGAGACAATTTGGCAGAGAATAACACGCCACGCTTTCATCTTGTCCCCCACCCCCCTCCAACAAGCACCCAGTCCTCCATCCCTTCATCTCACCCCCCCATCCCTTCACCACCACCACCCCCCACTTCTCTGACCAAATTAAATTGAAACCAGATGGAGCAGGGCCTGGACTGTGCGTTGTGTCAGATTGTCATGGTGCATTAACCATGATTTCACATTGAGACGGTCTGCCTGGCCAGAAAAAAAAAGCGACGAGAGACAGAAAGAGGGAGAGAGGGAGAAAGTTGGAGGGATAGCGACAGAAAGAAGAGGAGCTTAAATGATAGAGAGAGGAGAGGAGAGAAGAGAAGAGAGACAGGTTTTCAGGGAGAGAGTGGGAGGGGACTGATGAATATGGTCGTGCTGCCAACAGATCAATCCCACTGATCGCACAGCTGGCACGGGCTGATGATATGAACGCCATATGACATGGAGAGAGGCCTGCAACAGGGGCGCTCAGGATGGTGCCATACCTTTACAGACAGGATTTAACATAAATCTGAATCCAAATCCAATAATCATTTCATTAACATCTGCATATTGCCCTGAAAGTAAATCCCCTTTGGACTCAAGTTTTCCTTTTTCTTTTCTTTTTCACCTTTGGCTGATATTGTATTAGACATGTAGCTGCGTCACGGTTGTCAGGACTAGTGGTGTTTTTTATTTGGTTGAAAACCAGTGTCACCAGACCGAGATCCAATTTACAGTATGACAGTGCAAAATAATGTCAAAGAGAAAGCCAGGAAAATCTGAGCGTACAGATACTATGTATGCAGATAGTATCAAAAGTGTACTTAAAACAAAAAGAGTCTTTAAATAAGAAAACAGCCCTGTTTTAAACTTAGTGACAATACATTTTCTTAAACAATTCAATGGGTATTTAGCTGCCTCAGTAGCTAACAATGTCATTGGAGGAAAACTCCAGCAATATAGTATTACACACACACACACACACACACACACCATAAAGTAGAAGAACTCACAAGAGACAAGCATGGTCAAAGTCAAGCAGCAAAGGCAGAGATATGCTGACGTTAATTCCCTAGTATGGGACAAGGTCCAAAAATGCAGGATCCTACACTTTCCAGCCCAGGCCGAGATAACCCTGATGACATCACTATGGCATCACTAGGGTCATTTCCTGTGACATGACAAAGCTCCTTCAGGCACTGGAGTATCCCTTCAAGTAAATACCTGCACCATGGTTGAAATATACATATATACCAAAGATTCCATGGACCTCAATCCTTCCCCCTTTGTTGAAACATTTCCCGCCATTACTTGAAACTTCACTTTTATTATCTTCTAACTTTCCCCTATTTACGAGCGTAATACTCTCAACCATAGTGAAACATTCATCTTCAATTCGCCACCCAAGGATCAACACTCCACTTAACCTCTCAGGGGATGGAATTACAAGTTTGACTTCAACCAGCGATATCATCTCATTGCAGGTGTCATTACCCCGGCTTATAATTGACAGAAGCATTAACATGTCATTAACACATAAGCTTAGACTTATATTTGAACCTTTTAATGAGGCCATCATTCAACATTAATAGATTAGTTATCATGGGTAATGACTGAGGTGTCTTTGCCTGTCCCCACAGGTCGGCGTACAGAAAACTCAGCATAATGTTTTTGCTGGGAGGGGGGCTCCCTCAGGAAATGAGAGGGGAGGTCGTTCAGGGCAAACGTAGAGAGACAAGAGCAGGTACTGTCGCCCATACTGAGGTCTTTAGGTGAGGGAGATAATGAATGAAAAAGACCATTGATATGCACAGTAGGATAAAGAAGGTTTCATCAAAATGAAGTCCGACAGAGACTGAAAGTTTGTCCTTGTGCTGCTCACGGTATAATCTAACGTGACACCTGCTCTGATAAAATGACTGCTGGCATGATAGTGAGACCAGCTGTAAATTATTCCAAGCTTTCTTGAGTCCTTTATTTACTAAAAAGTGGCTATTTTGAATTCATGCCACATTTGGAATGGGAGGCTCTACCCCAAACGTTGGCCTTGTGCCTGGCTATGAAGTGTACCAAAATGAAAAAATACGATGGAATATTTATAGATGTCAAGACACAGGTTCATAGTTTATGGTAAAATGTATCCCCCAACAAAACAAAAAATCAAGCTAAAACGTTCTTAAAATATTTGAAAGTGCAAGATCCATCTTAAGTCCTTACTAAGAAACAATAGCTTAAATATCCCACTTTCCCACTCAGAGCTCAGATTTCATGGATTTTCTAATGAATGTCTCCTTACGTTGACCTTGACTGTGCAGCAACCTCAGCAGTGGGTTACAATATTTCTTCAATTACAAGCACCTACATCTGTGTGATTCCTCTGTACATGATAAAAATGCAGTTTGTATATCTATGTCAGGATTGGGTTGTACATTTTTCATGTAATAAATACGAAATACTAACAGGAGCAGTTTGATAGTCTTTTGAAAGCTATCGCCCATATTTTATTTTGTGGTGTCCATTTGTATTGTATTAGAGGTTTCCAGCTATTATCTACTCTGCTCTCTAACCCTCAAGCTACAAAAACACCCACCACCCCCCATGCCACATACTAATCACACTGAGCTAGAGCCCTTCCATGTTTACATCAGGCCTTGAATTTAAGACTACAATTAATCTCCCAGAATGCCTCCTCTCACCTCAGCCACAGCCGATGATTGATTAAAGCTGGCTCTGACGTGGCAGAACCTGGCTAGAGTTTCACCAACAGGGGAAGCTGTGTGAATGGCTCGGTCCTTTCAGTGCCGGACTCGTGGCTCGTGGGCCTTGGAGACTCCCTCCACCCCCCCGAAGCTTCTCTGATGTGAAAACCAGGTAGCCCCATAACCCCCCACCCGACTCGCCGGCCTCCTGTCTTTCCTCCTTCACTCCCATTTCCCAGTCCTAACGGACTTGGTGATGGATTGTATTTTGCTCCTCAGAAACACATTGTTTTCTTTAGCACAGCAGGGTATTCTATTTGCAAAGGTCTGGCCGGTGAAGTATTGTGGATATCTATCATTGCAGAGGTGCCTCTGGTAAGCATGTTCCTTCCTTCAAGAGGAGGAGCAGTTGTGAGCAATGGATAGCTGGAGCTGTCTGGTCCCTGCAGTGCTCCGTATTGATACGAGGCTACAAAAAAAAAAAAAAATACTACTAATACAAGTATACTAAAGCTGTCTGGGTCAAACTGTTACTGTTCTGCCTGGTACCAGGGTGGTGGCATTTATAAAATAAGTTATCATTCAAATTACACTGAACCAATTGAATTTAAAATATTTCTTCATGAATAAAAAGGGGTTGTTGGAAATAATGGAATGAATGACAAATGTGCTGAAAAAGGGAAAGTTTACCCAAAGCAGTTGGACCAAGAAGGTAGAAACCACAAAGTCAGAGTAGTTGAACACATTTTCTTCCGCTCACAGAAGAACCAGTGGACCAGACCGCTGATGAAAAACAAACGAAAGATTATTGTTTATAGGAGAAAACCTCCAATTACTTTGTCCAGTCGAGCATTTCACATTATTGTAAGACAAGGCTACAAGTTGGAATCAATCATTATCAGTTAAAAAAGAGGCAACAGAGAGAAACTCATAACCTCACCGAGTGTTTTACCATCAGAATGTCCCCTTTGTAATGCAAGCTCCTTTGTGTTTCTCTCAAGTTACAATATCACAATTACCCAAATGGATGACCCAGAGAGGGATGACATTCTCCAAATCTCTTTTTAGCACCTCCACGTGAAAGTCAAACAGTGGCAGTGTTTCGGAGACGACGACAGATGACAACGTAGAACCGGCCAGTCCGTTGAAGCGGTTTGAAAGGGGCCTGGCCGGTGGCATTTCCACTGCTGCGGTCACCTCAGGAGAGACTGAATACATATACAGAGGTCCTGATATGTTTTACATGCTGTCCTCCGAGGGGAACCAGGGGGTATTTGTAACTCCGCCATTTCAACAGAGCGATGATGTACCCACCCCAGCTATGTTGAAGTAGATTGGAGGTGATGCGAAACGCAAACAGGACCAGAGACTCGGAGACTTGAAATTAAATAATAAAAAATACATATAAATGATTGTACACCATAGATTTGTGTCTTTAATCATGTGTAAAACGTTTTGTGGTAATCCAATATAAGCCTGGTTGTTGGGATTAAATACCTCAGAATAATTTTTGCTTTATTGCTACCTAGTCACACACACACACACAAAGGGGAGGCCTGGGGTTCCTTTGTGACCAGCAGACGAGGGAGTTGAACTTGTGACCCCTCCCTGGGGCATGAGGCCCCGGGGGTTGCAGTATCACAGACCTGATCCACTCCAGCCTGCCTGGCTTGGCTTGGCTTGGCTTGGCTTGAGCTCCATCCGCCCACCCACTCCCACAGCTGGCACGTAACACACAGCACTCGCTGTGCGACCCAGTGCCTCACAGCAGAGCTCATGCTATGATGCAGAATTAAAACACCACTGTGCAAATTTTACACAGTTCTTGCTTTTTTTTTTTTTAAAGTAAGAAAGTAATTAAAGTCTGTTGAGCACAACAAGTTTAATTTATAATCATGACTCGTAAAAAGTGCAGAATGAAACTCACATATTAACCTCTTGTTAGGAGCAGTAAATGTGCTGATAACACAATTATGACTTCTTTATTTTGTTCACCTGCTGTTGATTTGCAATAACTGCAGTAAGATTCATTTTTATAGTTTTTTTCCACATATTCTGAATATATATGTCATATAACACAGCTCTCATTGCAGAAGTTAATGTGCTTCAATAGGCCTCAGATGACACAATATCACCATGATACAGCTGAAAGTGAGACTGAGAAAATTTCACTCATCACAATAAATACATGTCACCTAACACGGCAGTCACTGTAGAGTTTACCTCTTTAAATTAACTCATAAGTGTAATATTGTGATAATGCAAATACACAAGAGTTCCGACCAAACAGCTCAATATTACAACATGAGCTAATATGTTACTATACTCATCACTAGGGTAATTATTAGCGAGGTTGCTACAACGTATGATGCATCCATGACCAAATAATCAATTCTGTGCCTCTCTAATTATATATGAAATGCAGAAAGTTTACATTTACTCCAGAAAGAAAAAAGACGACTCAAACCTATCACCACTTCAGCGAGAGTGATATTTTAAAACAACGATTAAGCAAATGAAATGTTTATCATGCATCTGCTTTTCTGAATTATATATAGGGGACAATTGAATTAAAGCATTATATGTACTTTTAATAATTTAGCTGAAAATCAATTTTGTCTTTCATTTGTCTGTAATAATCAAAACAGTATAAGTGATTTTTATCATAAACTGCACCACCATCATTACTGGTAATAATGACTTGCTTCAAATATTATTCATCCATTTCTTTAGTTCTCATATATTTCAACAGTTACAATGATCAGCTACATTAATCTTGTGTTATATCTTATTAAATCTCATTAAAATAATTCCTCACTTGACATGTTTTAGTATCTGAAATCTCCACTGTATAATAATTATAATATTAATTAGGAAATTATTGGTGGAACAGCAATACTATTTTCATAATTAGGGCATTTCAGATTAATAATTATTATTTCATAATTAATGAAACGTTCAGTAGTGAATATGTGAGCTGCTATTTCAACCTATTACCACATGTACAATATATGTATGGATACAGGAAACATCCTTCATTATAAATTCCAATAAAGCAATAATACATTTTGTCATGAATAGAAGATAGTGTGAGACGTGGCAATTAACACATTATACAGATAAACATACAACAACAAACCCATGTATTTTCTGCCAAATTTAAAAAAGTATATCGCACAGAAGTCACATGGCAAATTATTGAAATGAGAATTTGCAAGATCTGATCCTCTATCCTGTTTTCCACTTTGAATTAGTACATGTGGAAAACAATTTATGAGAAGTGAAACTGTAAAACAAGAAATATCCCGAAGTGCACTTTTCCTTACATTTCGCTGAACATTGCACTATTTAGCAATATGCTCTGTGTCAATGGTAAACACACTGCAGTGAGTTTACACTCTTGACTGTCCAACAAGCTTGAATATCCACAGATTCCCAGAGCCAGAAGGGAAGCTGTGGACCACAAGCCACATTCAGAGAGGAGGAGAGTTAGTACATGGTTATCAGGGTGTCAGCACCCCCTGCTGGCTTTGGCTGCATGACTGGGACATCTGCCCTCTTGTCGACCCCCCCAAACCCATCCATCCAACTCTCTCCTGCCCACTACATGATACTACAGCTCCTTCATGCTCCTCAGATCTCCTCAGGACAAGTTCACTATTAAAAACATGCAGTGTGGTAGAGCAGAAGTTTAGTTTTGTTCATATCTTGTCCTTTACTAGAATCCATTTGGACAGTGTAGACTCCTGCGGTCACAATTTAACTTTTATAAAATTAAATACAGACAACACACTAATGCAAATAACTCATATCTCTGTCTAGGGATAGTTTCCCTAGAAGATTCCACCACACTCATGCCAGTTTAAGGTCTTTAAAACCTGATTGGAAAAACTCAAAAATGCCATTTTCAGTGATGATACACAGGCATCAAACCACACCAATATCTAAATTTGGACGCGCTGACCACTTAACATGTTAAGTCACTTTACGGAAATTATTTCATAAACAAGCTCCTCCTTGTTTTCACGCACACATGCATGAATTATGGGCTGACACAATATGAAGAGATGAACAAGTGGCTGCTGTTTATCAAATCAAACGTTTTGCTCATTCATTTTGATCTACATTGTGCCTGTGTCCCCTTGTTTGATGACCAGGTGCTGACTGATGTTCATAATATAAGAAAGTACATGAGCCGTTGTCTGGGGTGTTTGTGTATGTGCATCGGTTCAATAACACAAGTGAAATCATATATTTTAATGTCAGACATTACTGACCTTGCATCAGAAAATGGCATGTTTGCTCCCATATATCACACTACATTTGTCAATAAGGGTATATGTGATGAGTAACCCGGATGGCGGGTCATGTCTTGGCTAAGGTCATGTCCCAGATAAGTTGTTTATTAATGCAGCTTTAGATCACATTTACCCAGATTCTGTTCGGCATTAGTAAGCAGAATGTAGTGAATACAACCCAGATAATAAAAACCAACAGAAGATGAGATATATGCATCAATATCCCACTAAAATTGTCATATTCTAGCTTTCATTTTACTGTTTCTCATAACTGGGATATGAGTATAACAAGATAGTCATAAACAACAACATGATGTCTGCAATTATCTACTGTCAGTAGAATTGGAAAACTAAACATTTGTTATTACAGTTCTGCTCGTGACTCATTTTATAATTTTCCCCCAGGCTGGTTTACTAAAAATGTGTTAGGACTGGTTTAGAGAGTTAAGCCCATCTTTGTTTTGCTCTTAGACTTCACTAATGCGTTAACACACTCACACAAAAACAAGGACAGCAAGAAAATGTACCGCCCTCGCTGCAGGCGAACTAACAACTACAGAAAAATGTTTCCATTGTGACAATAAATAACACCTGCTGACAACTGACAGAAAAAGAGGTTAACATACTCTGGTCTGCTAGCAATGCGAAGGAGCAATGAGAAGGCACACGGTTATTTAGAGACAGCGGTAACCACTTGGTCAAATAATGTGATGTGAAGCCACAACTGACTAAAAAACTAAATCCAACTAAACTGTTAAACTCTTGAAATCTGCCGCTGCAGTTTTGCTGCTTCTTTAACTGAGTCTGACAGAATGCATAGAAAGTTGGTCCTGCTTAAAATAAACAAGGCAAGACGTGTGTGTGTGTGTGTGTGTGTGTGTGTGTGTGTGTGTGTGTGTGTGTATGCAACCAATGAGCGTATGTACAGTATCTATCTGAAGGCTATTCTTGTGAAACTAGGCCCCGTACAGTCAGAGCGGCGCAGCCACGTACAGGAAGAAAAGCACTGTCCACACACGTGAAACAGAGAGTGGTGGACGATCTGTCACATTAAGGGGAACCATTAAAAGCTCTCTACACAAACACAGGTGTTTATAGTCAAACTAGCTGATTAAACCTATTCTCAGAACTGTCGCTGAGTGTACTGAACAGGCTGTGACTGACACCTGCTCGACTCTCCTGTGTCACGTTTGTTCACACGTTAGAACAGGACAAGCCGCACCTTTATGACCCTTGTAAGTACGTGCAGCTCGGGCCCAAATTTAACACAAGAAAGGGTCTTGGTGTGAGTTCTTCTTCAGTTCCATACCGCTATGATGTGCTTTCTGTTAATCACGTGACACCCAAAGGAAGTATCGGAAGTCTTTCTTCAGAAACCTTTAAGCGTTTTGAGAATTTAAGATTTTGGCTTCAACGTTTGACATTGTGAAGTCTAACTTGGTGAAACTTGACCACTGTGTTAATGTTAAACAAGAATCTAATTGCTTATGGCATGAATTGCAAATCATCTGGGGGAAATGGTGTCTAGATTCAGACGAAAAGTAAATGAGCTGTACCTCAAAATGACACGAAATGGTCTCCTTTAATTTGCATGTTAACTCTCTCACTTCCTAACTGTCCGCTGACTCATCTTCTTCAATGGGAACATTTACAAGCCACAGGAATATCAAGGTCTCAAATCAAAGGAAGGAATGTGAAAATGGAGACGGGAACAGCACATTACCATGACACCGCCATCTCCCATGTGGACGTACGGGAGAAGGGTGACACTACAGGGGGCTCTGGGTCTTGTCGTTAGCCAGGAACGAGCTGCTCTCTCTGGGTTATCAGCCTTCTCCCGTGACCCCCCAGTGGAGCAGCGGGGCTGTTCTGTTGTTTCATTATCACAGAGGTTCACGTAGCATGGAGAGGCGCCATCATTATCCATCAGGCTTAATGAGACTATCTCGCTGCCGTAAAAGGTCAGGCAATTACTGCTGGTGCAGTTTTCAGCCTGGAGACGCGAAGATGTTGGAGAGGGATGGAGGCGAAATAGATAGCACACACAGACCACTCCCCACACACACACACACACACACACACACACACACACACACACACACACACACACACACACACATAAAGGCTGCCTGCATGTTCGGTATTCACGTATGACTATTTGATGAAAGTCTTATATCTCCTAAGTGCCAACTTTGAAAATTCAAAAAACAGTAACAGTAACTTTGTATCGCTTTCCATTGGAAATAAAATTTGTGTTTTTAGTTTTGCTACTAATATAACTGCGCCTCAGAAGAAGAGCAGGTGACTTTCCAGTCATCTGGATCATGTGCAGTATATGACAAGCCTGTAATTGGATCTGGCATTGAACCGTTGACCTGTGGCATATGACAACACCTAGAGGCTATGTATGTGTGTCTCTCACAGTTCTCACCATAGACAGCCATAGCTTCAAACAACACGGTCTCAAAATATACAGGGCTACTAATAATAGATAACTAATAGAAACCGTCCTCTTTACAACCAATATAATTAAATGGAAACCATATTACACAGTGACGGTGTTCTAAGGTCTGAAAGTTCCAATTAAAACACCACTGTTTCACACACTGGGCAGTTTGGTTGATTTCTGTATATTAATTTAGTTTGACAAATTAACTCAAGCCTTTTTTTTTTTACAGAGCTTTCAATTGCATCTCACAGTCTTCATAGCTCAGTTGACATTTAGTTCTCAAGTTTGGTCACGTAATAACAGGTGGTCTTCTAGGGAGATCGTAACCTCCGTCTCTGTTCTAGGATGGTTGTTGGCTACTACGACCTCCTCTAGATGTGGTCGAATGAAGATCGAATGTTTACCTTGAGTTAAACTGTTCCCAAAGTCAAGAATGAACATTCACGCTCAAATAGTTTTCATTTGTTATACACAACATTTTTGATGTTGGTTAGAGGCTGAGTCAACTACCATAATGGAATCAGTTTGCAGTTAATCTCTATCTCACAGTGAGACCCAGTTCACTGTGTTTTGAAATGTTTTTGAAAAAAAAACCCAACTATAAACAGCCTACTCCAAATTATCCCTCACTCGAAACACAATGTTCATGCTTAACCTTGCTGCCATCCTCACAGATAAGCAATGAGGAACGATGACTGACAACAGTAGAAATGTAGAATCCTTTTCAATATGGCCTCTTTTTTAACGTGATAATTTAGCTCCAACTGATGTCTCAGCAATGACAAGATACCTGCAAAAAAATAGCACCACTCCTTCCTCCTCTGTCAGAGCACTATCTTGCCTCTGGAGCCACAGGCGATCCTGGGACAGGTTTATGCTCCTCTCGCAGAGAGTTTGAGCCACTGGTTACAGTGTTTTAACAGCTGGATTAATGGGGTGGCAAGAGGGGCCATAAATTGATAATATAACCGCTGAACATACTTGCCAAGACAATTAAGATAATACAACTGGAAATAGAGGCCACCATGAATTGCCATGGTAAAGAGCAATGGCTGCCTTATAATGACGCACGCCCTTGAGGCCTTTAGCTGGAAATTGTCGTCTGTGCTCTTCCACATGTGAGCAGCGATAAACTCCTAACAATCTCACGTAAAAAAAGGACATTTTGGAAGTATGGAAGATGGTTTAAGCGGCATGTTGCACATGCAGATCTTACAGGTGAGTATTTAAGACAGCACTTCACATCAGTGTTAATGCCATCACAGGTATTACGGGACTTCACGCTTACATGTCAAAAACATCAAGAAGCTTCAAAGAAAATGTCTGTTTTACATTCCCTGGAGTAATTTGTCCTGTCAAAACACCATCTACATGCATATCCATAGTTTATTACATCGGGGCTTGACATTTCAAATACTATTACAGTGAGTAGGGAGTCCAAAGGTCAACGGTCTCATCTGTCATTAACTCTGTGGCTGCGTCGTTAAGATAGATTATGTATGTGCTGTATGATCTGTACACAATTTGCTTAATACCTCTCTCACCTCTATCTGGGGTTTTTTTGAGCCTGGAAATAAACAAAAGGTTTTGTGACGCATAGTAAAGAGCTGAGTACCCGTGCACTGCCCTCTCTGAATCAAATAATGAGGTGTTTCAATGGCGTCATTATCAATATTTATTCACATTAAATGTGAAAAAGGATCTGCCGACACTCGTTGAGAAGACCAGGCGGCTGACTCGAGAGCCTCCTTCCAGAATCGTTACTCAGCATCGGTAAAATGTGGCCATATTTTTCTTCCTGCCCCTGTCGCCGTTGACCATCATCCCCACTGCATAACGAGCATGTGGCGACAAGCGGGTAACAAAAACAAAGGCGTAATAAGAGAGTGAAAAATGATGCGGAGCAGTTGTAATGAAGATGAAAAGACTTGCTCTGATGCCTAATGAAGATACATGCCCGTATTTCTCTGACACGGTACTAATTACAAGCTGGGTTTCCATTAATAGCTCATGAAATATTAAGTTCCATTAGCTAATAAAAGCAGACCGCAAAAACTAACGCAGGCTCACTGCAGCATTCTGAGGCAGGTAAAGACATACTGTATAAGGTCTTGGTTTTATTGCTGGGAGCAGAAACGATGAAACGTTGTTATTACAACTTAACACTCATGAAGACTGAGGCCGAATTGCTCGTTTTCCTGGTTATTACAAAAACATAAATATGTCAAATATATGTTTGAGGTATTAATAATGTTTCACCATAAGGATTCTCACTGTATTTGCTGGAGCAGGATTGTTTTTTGTTTAGATATTTTAACTCCATGTGCTACTCACTACGTGATTCACATAAAATGAGAAACTAAACGCGGCATACAAGTAGCTTGGATACATTGAAATGCACCCACTTTTCACAGCTTCAAATCACTCTTTAGCCTCACCATTAGCTAATAAATTGGATTTAATAGTTGAAATCAATTAGAAACCATAGCATTTAGCTATTAGGTTCATAGCCACACTGAAAAGGCATGGCAGCGATTCTCATTCTCTGCTCAAACAATATCTTTATTATAGTCAGCTCATTTAGCCAAGAATAACACAGATACATCCTCCCCTCTTACCCCTCTGGTCCTTAATCCAAGAAGAAGTTCGGGGTAGAATTAGGGAATTAATCATTAATGGCTGGCCAGTAATGACCCTGGGACTTGGCGTTATTGGTAAATTATAATGAATGATCACAAAGCCTGGTTTCCGCTCGGGCTCCTTCAGCTCCAAGGCCCCTACAAATGAGAATGAAAAAGGCCCGCAGTCGGTGAGTATGGGCAGCCCTGCCAAGCTCCCGATTGATTTTCTTATTTTCGTGCCGGCAGCCTGGCTCTGAGGGATGAGTTTTAATTCTGGCAGTGCATGATTAAGTCTGCTTGTGCTTAACGCCGGGCCTGCTCAACTGGAAAAGTGCATGCGGTAGGAAACGGAGGAAAGAGAATGAGGGTTGCAATAGAGAGGAATGTGTGTACGTTTGAGGCTTCATGTTTGTGTCATAGTGGGGGTGTGTGTGTGTGTGTGTGTGTGTGTGTGTGTGTGTGTGTGTGTGTGGTGGGCGCTACGGCTGTTCAGAGGGCCTGAATGGCACCTGTCAGGCTCTTGATTAACGAGGCCCTCTGCCCTTCAATTCCCCAGCTTGTCACTCAGAGAGGATGCATTAATCTTCATCGCCCGCTTGTCAGGTCAGGGCCGGTCCAAGACGTCCACCAGTGTGTGTCCGCATGTTTGTGCGTTTAATGCGTGTCCAGACGTTGGTTGCATGTGTTTCAGTGCGTGTAAGTGCATGTATGTGTCCCCTGCTCGTGTGTGAGATTGAACGCATGTGTGTATGTGTGTGTGTGTGTTTGAGTGCATGTGTGAGATTGCTTGGGTGGAGGAGGCAAAGCAGGAGGGGGAGGTGTTTGGAGTGAGGGAGTCGAGTCGAGTAACATCAGGCTGGACAAAAGCATAACGACACGACCGCAAGGGCAAAGTGTCAGCAATCAGAATACAATAAAATGCCAAAAAATGCTTATAAATAATATTTGGCCCATCAACAGTATGCATTTGCATAATTTATTAAGATTCACAAGAGCATGTGCACTCTGTAACACCCACATCATTCCCTTGTGTGAGAGGTGAGAAAAAAGGCTGGGGTGATGGGGGGTAGGCTGCTCATCGCTAGCAAGAGTGTGTGTTTGTGTGTGTGAGGAGACAGATGGAGAGTGGGGCTGCCACTCCTGCCAGCCGCTACTCGCACTCAGCCAACCAGCACCCCACCCCTGAACCCTCGACACGATCCAACCAATCAGTCGAACCCAGGAGCACAAGCACCGGCCAATCAGAGAGCCGGCAGTTCAATTAGAGCATAATAAAGGGACATTCATCATTCAATTAGGCATCTGTCACCGAGCCACAAAAGGGAGAAAAACTTGGAGATGCAGAGAGAGAGAGAGAACGGGGGGGGGGCTGAGGAAGCAAAATGGAAAGGAAGTAGAAAAAGAGATGCAGGCAATAAATAAACAGAGAGAGAGAGGGATGGATGGATAGAAAGAAAGAGCGACAACACCGACTGTGAGAAAGTGGCGGAGATTAGGTGGAGACGGAGTATGACAACAAGGCAGGGATGCAAAATCTTCATAATGTTAATTACAGTGCCATCGTAGTGGCGTTGTTATGACTAACAGCCAGCTCTGGTGTAATAAGGAGCAGAAGAAAGAAAATCAGGACATCAGAGACGTATCGGAGAGATCATCTGCTGCTGTGCGTGTGATCATAAAAACTTTTGCCATCAACAATTTCAGAAAAGTTCTTCTGTAATCAGCCTCCAAAAGACCTCTTCCCATTTCATCATTTTCAATAAAATATGGAAATACAGAAATAGAAGCTGCTTACGCCATAGAAATGTGCGCAGTAAAGTATAGTTTCTGCCAGTGATAACTATCGCAACTTATAGGTACTGTGGAAAAGAGGAAGAAGCTCCTCACAGTAGCTAACGTTAGCTTAGGAATTGAGTCGGCTAACATCAACAAACGACCAGGTACGGTAACATTACTGCAAAGCATGTGAAACATACTGTGATGTTAGCTGGGCAATGTTAGCTGACGTTAGAGTATTTTCTAACGTGGCATCGATGTATAAGAGACCCTGTAATGTGGAGACGCTTTTTATCTCCAATACCGTAGACATGCTTGTTACCTCTCACGTCTCCTATGTGTCTCCTCTGTGGATTATATGCCTCTGTAGAGTCGATTCATTTAATTGAATATCAGCCTGATATTCTGCCAAAATGACACCTATGCTAATAAATTATACATTTCTGCTGATGTATACCCATGAAATGAATTTACCTACTTGATAGACTTGTCTGTGTAGCTTCTAATTCTTGCTTTTTTCGCTCTCTCTCTATAAAGGACATGACCTCAGATACTTGAGCAACGACAACAACGACAACACTGAGCTTAACGGCCAAAGGTGTCGCTATAAGCAACGACTTCCTGAAAACTCCACGCACAGCCTTTAAAGCTAGTAAGTATAGTTTTAAAACACAAACACATAAGACCTAATCAAGACAACAGGATGCCTCTATACCACACCAGTGGTATTGTTTATGGTTTCAAAATTAAGACCATTTCCAAGTTGAAAGTAGGATGTCTCCACTCACAGTTGTGGTTCTTTAATCATACAGACGACACTGAAAGACGCTCTGCTTAGCTCTGTTTACTCTGGAAGCGCCCTCTACCTGATTTTGCTCTAAAGTAACCCAGCAGATTTGCTTCCAGATCAAACCCAGCGGCTCACGACGTCAATTGCAGCTGCAAAGGCACGTTAGGCTGCCAGTTATTTATACAGTCAGTCTTGCCAAAATGAAAGCAGTAATCAATTACTGATTTCAAAACATTGAACATAGCATCATTAATATCAACCTTAGTCATAGTGCAAGCATGACATTGTGTACAAGCTGTGCGGAAAGGTGCACCTTTAAAAGGGTTAATAACGAGCAAGCAAAGGATTGAACTGGCCAGTCACATTCTTTTCTCTACACCTCTTATCATACATATTCCAGATGTCACATGCTCCATACATTGATTAGATGTTGGCTAGGTTATGTCACCAAGCAGTTAACTGATTGAGAGCTCTAAACAATAAGACTCCATTGGCTCTATTGTCACACACATTCCATCGCTTATTATACCTGCCAGATAACGTCTTAGTATACTGTATAATAAGTAAGCAGAAAATGGTGTGATCAGCCAATAAGACATTGAAATCAGTGAATGTGTTGAAACTGCAGATAAAAAAACAAATGGTGAGTCCAGTTTCCTCCGGATGGGGGGGCTCACTTGCTCCTGTTTAGAGGGGACTTTTGTGTTTAGATCTTGTGCTTTCCTACCAGTACCCAGGAAATAAAGGAGTGTGGGACTCTCTCTTCTGTTGCAGCCTTACAAGCCTCATCCTCTCATCACGCTCTTTCTTGTCTTCCATCTCTCCAACTCCGTTTCTTTCTGCCTCCCTCTTGCCGCCTCTCGTGCCAGCTGTCTCCAAACCCCTGTGGTCCTCTCTCCCTCCCTCACTCCTCACTCATTCCTCCTCCCCTCCGTCTCTCTCATCCCCAGTCCCCAACCAAGCAGGAAAATGATCCCTAGTAAATAATATATCAAGATAAATGATAATTGCTCCGATTTTTTTGTGTGTTCCCCGTCACTTAATGAGCGCCATAAATTAGCAATGAATACGGCTGACAGTGTTTGTCAGAACACGGTCGATGCAAATGCAGCTTGGCATCCCGATGGTTAAAACCACCATCTCTGCGTTTCTTCAGCTTTGAGACACATCCTGAAATTCAAATTGTAAAATACATCAAAGTACATCACTTACTTCTTGTATTTTGCAGGACAATCTGCTGTTGTCTGCTCAGGTGGATGTTCTGAGGATGCAGGCAACGATGAACTGCGAGGGTTGACAAGGAAAAGTAGTTTCTGTTAAAGAAAATGTGATTTAAAATCATTGTGATTTAAAAGAGAATACATGCCTCAAAATTGGCCTAAAATCCACTCGCCTGCATACAGACGTCATATAGAGAACTTTCTTCAGAAAATAGTTCACATTTTTGTGGAAAGAATCATTGATTGTTTCATGATACATATTACAGTTCATTATTTCTCATTACTTTCATAAATAACTAATATCCTGCAATATTATGTCATTGTAAAAAAAAACCCCCAGCAGTAAAAGCACACATACACACACACACACATCCAGTACAGTAATTGTAGATTGGCTGTGGGTGAGCACCCGCGCTTAAGCCCTGTCCCTCCGTCTCTGTCAGACATCAAACGGGGGGCCTTGGCCACAGATCGCACACACGGGCGTCCCCTGAGATCGCCTGATTGAAACCTGGCAACAGGACCAAACAGCTGCTTCAAACAAAAGACATCTGCATATTTCAGATTTGTTTTTCATAAATTAACACCGCAACCTGCCAAAAATCTGGGCGAGGGAGTCTATCGACTTGTGTATAATTAGATAAAGTTTACAAGCTTTGAAAGTTGGAAATTAGCATGAGGTAAAGGGGCGCTCACCGGGGAGAGGGGGGGACCCGGCTTACAGGCATGTTTCTGCCTTCTTTTGTAATGACGGGCAGGTGGTGGGGGGGGGGGTTCGGTAGCTGTTCAAGCTGAGGGAAAACATACAAACACAACTCCTCTGGTGTCTGCTGAAGCCACAACAGCTCAGTGTTGTTGTTCTCTTCAGAGAGTTTCAGGGTGAAGTTTTATCATGTCGGCAGCGTGCTGACAGTAGGTGATGCTGCTGGCTGCAGCCAATTAAAAACTGTCTGGCTTTTTTAGGCGCTGCCTTTGACCTAATGACACCTACTGTGCATTTGTGTGCACATGCATGTGTGCATCTCTGTTAGGCTCTGATAGGGCCCCGTGTGTTGCCTTTATAGGGTCAGATAGCGAGCTGTTTCACTTGTAAAAACCCCTTCAATTATTCAGTGAAGTCAAGTCTCCCCTTTATCTCACGCTTGTCTCCTGGTGTGTTTGGGGACAGCAGGGAGAGAGTGAGAGCAAGGGTGAAATAGAGGGATGGAAAGAAGAAAGGAGGGAGGGAGGGAGGGAGGGATGGATGGATGGGAAGGACCGGATGTCTCCTCAAAAGCATTGCTGCCTAATTACTAGCTCATTTAGATCAGCAACCACAGTTATAAATAACTCAACAGCTGGTGCGATGGAACCAGACAACACCAAACACGGAAACACAGCACAATATCACAGTCAGCTGAAATAAGTGCTGGAATGATAATGGTGTCTGTGGTGCACGGGAAGAGTCTGATATGTCTCACCATGGTTGTGCTGTTTACAATCTGAAAACCCTCAAATGGGCTTTGGGTAAGGGTGGGGCTAGGCTATAAGAATAGATGTTACATTGGAGTTTCATTCCAAACCTCTGGGTTCATTTTGAAAAATATTTGTTGCCTGCACATCCTATCTCGAATGTGAGTATGTTAAAGTCTTCCCATGATGTGAAAATGCTATGACCAAAGGCTTTGAGATCACCCCTCACAGTGGCAGTAACCCACAAAAACATGAATCAATAAAAATAAAATAAAATCACCAACTGGATTAGATATTGGTTGACTTGGACACCCTATTTTTCCTCATGTTTGCCAAGTGAAGGATTTTTGGTCATGGGTATGATGTTAGCAGGAATCTTTTAAATTGGTACTCTCAGTACCAAACTGTTTCTTCACGTCTCCGCCATACAATCCTTTTGTTGTGGTCACGTGTATTTCTTTCTTATTTTGTTTACAGAGCATGTCACAACCTTCCTCAGACCAGAGGTTGCCGAGAAAGGGATCAATCCAAGATGCCCAGACTACAGTTCACACATGAATTTCAAAAATTGTCATCCGCATATCCCCCAGGCTAAAGGGAAGACTTTGAAATTTTTCTCTGTTTGTGTCAAAGCTCCCACGATTGCAGGGCTGCTTCTTCTGTTAAGTGATTATACAGACAACTCGGGAGTAATATAATTACCTCAAACACGGCAACCCTAGTGGTGGAGCTTATGGAGGTGATAATATATGGTAATTACCAGTTTCTAGGGCTGAACAATCTGGAAGGAATGTATTTAAGATAAAAGCTGCAGTGCAGTGTGGTGTTTGCACTGTAAAGGAAGACAATGGCTGTAAACATTTAAGAAATGGTAATGAGATAAATGCTGTATCCCTTCCAGAGTACACATGTATTTTTGCTCATAGATGTACAGTGTAGCAGCCCTCACAAGGAAAGGCTTTAACAATGGAAAGATTCAAATCTTTATCCCCAGAAACCAACTAAATACAATGGCTGTCCTGATAGTTGTAATTAGGTTTTAATTGTAATTAAAAATGTATTGTTATTTCAATAGTTAATTCTTCTTACTTGAGGGGAATGTAAAACCATTTATATTTGTTTATATCAGCCCCAAAATACTATTAAGTGTCTACAGCATTTAGAGAACTTTGAAATGTCTTGGAGGATCTCCAAATAAATATGATTTATCCCTGACATTAAATTGAAGGTGAATGAAAGGTTTTCCTCACAAATTAAAAGCCCTGAAATTTCATTAACTGACCTGTGGCGAGTGGTGACTGTCAAATCTTTGTCCCGTTTACGCAAACCTTCACAGGGGAAACTCAACTGTCGGACTGAACTCTCTGCGAGCATCAGGGGAACGTTGGTTTTCAAAAGGTATTCATTCAGTCGGAGCTCTTTGACGGAAAGCCTGTGATACCGTGGATCTGCTTTGGTCGTTGTCTGCTGACGGACATTTTGGCAGCAGATGACGGCTCCTCAGTTCGAGATGAGGAGGCTAAAAAGACTAGCTCTCTGTTAGCAAACAATGGGCAGGTTTCTGTTTCAGCAAAGTGAAAGACCAGAGCGGGAAAGGTGATCTTCATGTCGCAGAACGCGCTCGCAGAATTGAAAAATCTGACGGGCAAATCCTGTTTTCCGCCTTTTAATATTGAGGATATTTAATATTGCAATATATAATATATAAAGTTATATGTCCTCTGGTGGTTCCCTTGGATGAGCGCCTACATAGGACCTGGTTCAGAAGAAAGGAGAGCAGGTGGGTGAGATCAAGATATCAATTTACCACATTTATCTTTATGCTGCTCATTTTTCAGGTTTGCTGACAGTCGGTTATTTAAAAGCCTCTTGAGTCTATTAAAAATAAAACTTTGCCTCGTAAGCATCGCTGTCATAGCTACACCAGTGTAACTAATTTCCAACATCTCTAAACCCAGAGTGAAGGAAGGACTCGGGGAATAGGAGATGTTAAGAGTGGGCGGTCCCTCCTGTTGTAGGAAACTCCGGTGAGGGGTGTTCGCCATATGCTCGCCGGGTTCCGAGGGAAAAGGGCTCAGAGGATAAAAGTGAGCACAGCAGCAACGGCCCTCCATCAGTGTGTTCAAAGCCTCCATATGAAAATGACTGTGTACAAGACTTCTACTGAGGCCAAATTTAGATCAAAGGAAACCCCGAGCAGGAGGGAAACAGAGGGAGGGGGAACAGGGTTGGTTTGGGGCAGACAGGGAGTTGTGCATGAAATGGAAGTTCGTGCAATGTGATGAGCAAATCTGTGTGTGCATGGGAATGTTAATAATAAGTGGGGAAATTTGTCAATTTATTTTTCCCCTTTACACTGAGGACGTCAATACCAAATTGGAGCTGTTAACTTCTGATGTGACTTCCAGCTGGGAGAAATGAAGTTGTGTCTTTTCCAGGTCAACAAACCGGCGGTTTTACTGTACAGACTCTGTACAGGATTGAATTTAGAGAACGGGACATGTAGCAGGAGATGCAAATAAGCGTTTGATGTTTTGAGTTACAGTATATTTGTTTCCTAAATTTCTCTCTTGCACTGGAAGCAGAAAGAAATCTACGCATCTGTGTTAGCTTATGTAGTGTATATAATTATTTAAAAAGCATTATACCCCTTCACTCAGGTTTAAAATTAATCTTTACTCTCTTCAGTATGTACTGAACATGCAGTCACAATTTAAACTTTTTTGTCTAAAAACATTCTTTATATTGCTGGTCTGTATATCTCACAGTAACTGTTTCTATACTTCCCTGAGATTTTCTTAGTTAAATCCTATGAAAAACGAACAACTGGCTCGTCTACCCTCTGTCTTTAGCACTGGGCCCTAAGCCCATTGATTCTTACAGAAAATGTAAAAGTTTAAAAACAGGTCATAAAAATATTGTTTGCTTTGAGATTAATTCATATTCGCAGCGCTATTGCGCATTTAGGACGGTGTACGACAGATTGACTCAAACAAAACTACAGGTAAATGTCATCCAGTTTAACAGTGTGGCTCAGTGACGTGTTTTTAATCGTTTTTGGACAACAGTCGACTTCTACGATACGCAGGAATAAGATATAACAGGTTTTGGCTACGCAGGTAAACTTTGTTCACAGGATCAATTCATTGTTGGATTTGCTCTGTTCATGGGATTTGTTGACAATAAGAAAATCAGTAGCCTTGTCTTACAACCAACATTTTTTCTATTTCATAACTGTATAAAAATGTTATTGACTTGTGCTTTGAAACACTATATATTACCATAAATCACAATCTTTGAGCTCCTGGTCTTACTGCTGGAACAAACGCTAACACTGACATATGAGCGGCTCAGTGGGCTCCACTCCTCACATCTTTCTTCCATCTCTTCACCTCCTTTCCTTAATTTCACTCCACACCGCCCCCTCCTCCTCCTCCTCCTCGCTCCTCCCTCCTCTCCTCCTTGCTTCCTGCCTCTCGAGAGATGAGGTCACATGCTGCAGACCTGCTCTGTGCCATCTGGCTGACTTCCTGTCATACTTACCCCAGGAGAGAGTGGCTCTGCAGGGTATACCAATGGAGAACCCCCCCAGCCCCTCCTCCTCCTCCTCCTCCTCCAGGCCCCCGCACACCTGAGCAGAGAGGGTGAGAATAATACACAGGGAGAAAAACAGAGAGAGAAGAAAAGAGTGGGAGAGAGCAGGACAAAGAATACAGTGGGAAAGAAAAAGATAAGGACAGAAAATACAGCCGGAGAAAGGGAGGAAAATGAGAAAAATCTGCAAGCAAAGAGAAAACGGCAAAAAAACAAAACATCAGTGCTTCTCTGAGAAACTCTGATTAATTAAGTAGGATTTTAGGCCTTGTGGTTTGGGAAGAAAAAAAATTGGTCTGATGCCATGATAATGACAAATCAAATTTCACCACAACCAAAACGCTGAGGGGCAGTTTTTATGTTATTACATATGTTTGAAAATCAAAATGAAGAGAAAGAGCAGCCCCCCCCCACACACACACTTTTCCTTTAATCAGAGTGGGTCGTGCATATCAAGTTGGGAGGGGTTTTTTTTTTTGTACATTCACATCATTAGAGAAACTGTGGCTGGATTTCCATCGTGGCGCTTCACGCGAGCACAGCCCACTCTGTTTCGCACCTTCTCACCTTCCTCTCACACATCTCCTTTTTACACAAGAACGTTAGAATTGGTTCAAAGCGCATACATGGCAGATTAATCTTAATGTCCCACCCATGGTCTTGCATATTCATATAAATATAACATGACTGCCGCTCACATCTGAATTTATTGGTTTTCCTCCTCCGCAAATTAGGGGGCCTCCAATTGATGAATATTTTAGCACATGTGCACTCTGCGGGACATTTATCATCGGCTTTGCTATTATAAACAGAATAAATGAGCAGTCAAAGTAGGCTGCTGCTACAGTGTGCTGTGCGCAGACACAGCGCCCCTCTGCGCTCTCTTGCTCTAGCCCTCCTCCATGACTGCTGCTGCATCTTAATTCTGCAAAATGGCTTCCTCTTTGGCGTCTCCTTTACATGTTGCATCACGTCTCCCGGCACATATGGATGAGCGTTTACCATTAATGCAGTATGTTGCAGGTTTGCCCATAAATGCTGACTATGGAGGTCGTGACAGAAAGGTCTTGCACCTAATCTGTAACACCTAAAGCAGAGCTGCAGTCAAGACAACCTTAGTTGAATCTATGTTAAGTGAAGCCCTAAGGGGGTCGAGACAGAGGTTAATTGGATATACTAAAATTATGATATTTCATTACAGACGTTAAGTTTTGGAGGTTAGCCTAATAAAGAGGACGGAATATTTAAAATAAAGGTATTGCTTAACTTGGAGATAATCTTTTCCCCATCCTTGTTGCTAAGCTAATCATTGCCTTCTGCATGGCGCTCTCTAGGGATCATCCGTCAATCAAATGGTTTGGGTGGTACCGTTGATGTCCTTTTCATGGGATTTCCATTGATGAAGTTTTCCACAGGAGATTTGGTACAGCAGCAAATTATAAGTTTTTTTTATTATTCTATTGAGCCAAATCAAGCCCTTATTTCATTATTTTGACACCCTTAATGTGTTCCCTGTTCCTGATGGTACATTCAAAACAACTGGGAGCTGGAAAATGTGTTCAGTAAATGTTTGACTTGGTTCATAATCCTGAAATCACAGCAGTCGCGTTGGCCAGCAAAATAATGGAACAGAAAGCCAAATCAAAATGAGACCACAAGTGTCCTGCTTTGATGTTCTCTTCTCATCTTCCTCCTCTTCATCTCAACCATCCACTACCGGAAGAGAGTGCAGTTGGATGCCCTTTAGCGCTTCCTTTTCGCCCCACCAAAAGGGCTGCTGGGATTCTTTCAGATGGACGCCAAACCACCTTAGGCTGCATCTAACCACTGCTGAAGCCCACTGATCTGACACTGCTAAACCAGGCATTGTTTCAAATGCTTTCATTCACAGTCCCAGCCATTGGCAGACACTGTGAAATGGGTGAAATCCCAGCTTGGCGAAGCTGGCACAGAAACCCAACATCCTGGATCCCTTCCACTTCAGAGAGCTCTGCCACATGCTAACTGTCATCCATGAGGCACTGATAGCCCAAAGGGGGGTCTGGCAGAATGGGTGTGGGGTTGAGGGAGAAGACGGTGTGCGAGTGTGTGTGCGTGTTGTGTGTGTGTGTGTGTGTGTGTGTGTGGGAGATAAACATTGGGATATACCCTTCACACACAAATACGGAAGACAACATGGCCTCCTTGGAGACACAGCACCAGAGGCCATCAGAGGTGGTTATTATATGTGCAGACACTATTCTGAGCTTCAGATTCTCCAGCTTGTCTTGCTTACCTGGCATCTGCCCAGTGTGAGTCATCCCTGGGATCCACGGCAATGATGATCAGCCTACATCACACACACACACACACACAAACCTCCTTGTCCTCATTGCTTCTACGCCTGGTAGATCCCCTGGCATGTTCGCTCCTCCTTCATAAACACTAGCAGCTGCTTGGGCAATTAGCCATTAGCTCTTTACTTTTTACTATAATACCCGGTCCTCAGAAATCTCCACAATTAGCTCCTTAATTGCTTCTAAATAACCCAGGCGTAACCAATAAATGGAAGAAGGCGGTAGGTAGTTAGGTGAAGAGACAGGCTTCAGGGAAAGAATCAAGCTAGCTTGGAGAATTCGAGCTAAACTGCTCTTCGTCTGTCCTCCCTGCGCAGCCTTTGGCAATATTTTTCTGCCGTGACACGGTTTGGAAAGGCTTGTGGACGAGGAGGAAAGACAGAGCGGGTAAAAACACAAGGCGGTGGAGGGCTGATGCCTCATATTCAAATTGGAACTGACACATCCATGCACTTTATTCTGTGGTCTAACTATCACTTCAGAGAAATGCTAACATTCGGTGTGACAGAGGGTGTTACGGTGACTTTTAGACGGGCAGGAGACGGCGCCCCCCCCCGGGCGTGGATATGCGTGGCAGCGTGATATGACACAGCTCACTTGACAGAGCAATGGGGATACCCCCAAGATTAGCTGAACGCATTAAAGGGAGGCATGAAACGTAGCTAACTGTTGATTAAATCGCTGTTACATCCATACTGACAGTTCCAGTTAACTTGTTTAACATTGACAACGGCTACGCCGCTAACATGACAACGGCCCATAGGACTAAACGTGCCGTTTGTTGTGTATAGCATCCCAACAGACATGTTTATCTGAGGAAAGAAATGGGGAATTTTTAAAGAAGTCAGTGCTTATATGATAAGTCAATTCATCGATAAGTCAAAAGACAGAAAGGTAATATTTAATTAAAAGTCATTCATCAAGCAAAAATTTAAATATTCACTAAATATTCTGGCTTCTCAACTGTGAAGAATTGCTGCTTTTCTCTGTTTTATATACCTGTCGTTTCAATAGCTTTAACATTGATTTAACAATTAATTGAAAAAGGTATATGGAAATTTTAAGATGTATCTTCCCCAGAATTCCACTCATGTCAGGGTGGGAGATGAATGATTTAAAGCATTTCAACCAACATCTGACGTGTGGTTTCCTTTTTTACTGATCACCACGAAATAATTTTAGCACATTTATATCATCTTTCAGGATTTGGGGCACCTGATTGTTTTTCTTCACATTTCTTCCCTGCAACAAATATGCTTTTGATTCACTAAATGAGGAAGGGTTTGCCTGAAAGATGACACATGCTGCCGTTGCCCTCGACTCCCATGCAGTTATCGTTAGCGGTGGCTAAATAGCTGCTGATGTTTTGATGAAACAAGTATTACGCTTCAACCGGGGAAGTGGGGGCTCCGGCTACAGGTCGTCAGTTCACAACAGTTTCTGGCGTTCAATCAAAGAAAAGCAGTTGATTGGCTTCCCTAATTCTCTACATTGATAAACTGCTTCCAAATGAAAACAATCAAAGCAGAATCATGTATAATCAAGCATGGTAATTCACTGCAGCTTGTGTGTGTGTGTCTATTGCAAAATTCTACTCCAGCAGCACAGCACCTCCGTAGAACA
Source organism: Gadopsis marmoratus (assembly GCA_036023855.1). Taxonomy (NCBI): domain Eukaryota; kingdom Metazoa; phylum Chordata; class Actinopteri; order Centrarchiformes; family Percichthyidae; genus Gadopsis; species Gadopsis marmoratus. The sequence goes on along the minus strand of JAVQJF010009914.1, from coordinate 15,576 downwards.
CTTCCTCCACAAATCTCTCTGCATCCAGTTTACACTGACTTTACGTACTCTCTCTCTCACACACACACACACACACACACACAACACCAAGGAGGTATACAAGCACCATCTAGTGCTTTATTCTGGAAATTGCTCAGCAGAAAGTCAGAAAGATCTTTTCAATTTAGAATAGTTTGTAAGTGATTTGACATTACCATCCCAAACGTCTCAATGCAAAATATTTAAATACATTTTACATTAATGAAAATTAGATCAAATCGTGAATTAACCTATCGCGTTCAGCAAATGTGCAAGAACACAAACCAGTATAATACACATTGCCTACAATACCCTACAACAGCACTACCTTCAAGCGACTTAAAAATCATTAAACCGCCACCAAACTCTTGTCAAACATTTTGCTTCCTCTCAGAAATAAGAGGGAAACGTTTCTAAATGTTTCCCAATAATTTAATTCTTGATCAAAAGAGTCAACAGTGGAAACTCTGAAAGCTGTCTGTGTGTGTGTGTGTGTGTGTGTGTGTGTGTGTGTGTGTGTGTGTGTGTGTGTGTGTGTGTGTGTGTGTTAAATAAATAACAGCAACATTCATCATGTACCTCCTCAGCTTTCGCATGTAAGAGGAGGATGATGATGATGATGATGATGATGCTGGACACATGAGACTAGTTTCAACAACACAAGGACTTATCTGGAATCATCAACTCGCATGTCACTAACCTGCAAAGGTTCACTCAGCAAAAGGGCAAATATAATTTAGAGGAATGGTATTGCTAAAGTTCAGTTAAGTCCCAAACAAATTCCAAGACCAGACTCTTTCGATGCTGACTAAAGACCAAAATAGGCAACAAAAACAGTTTAGAGGTTTTTGACAAAGCACAACTGACTCAAGCATACATGTATACTATCTGCACCAGCAGTGAATTCAACTCTTTAATATTTAACTACTCGAAACACAGATGCTTTAAAAACAACACATACAAAAGTAATTCCTAACACTTTCTGTAGAACGGGAGAGAAAACAAAACAACGGTGGACTGACTGAAGAACAAATGTTATCGATAGGCTGGAAAAGTCAAGGTAACGTCACCCAAAACCAAGTTGAATTAAAAACAATCTGAGTCAAATCTAAAAGGTCAGAAAGTCTGGAGGCAGAGACTGTGTACAAACTACCCAGAGCTGGATGTCACATTTGATTAATGTGTTTTAATTAAAAGTGTAAATTTAAAGTTCTCTCCCTACACACACCAAAACAAAAGCTAATCCGCCGTCCCATCAGCCACCTTGGCTCAAACAAGCCTTGCTTACACTTACCCCAATAGCTTCTTTGACCTTTGACCTCAAGGCTCTGAAGCAGTTATCGCTTTAGCTTGCTCATGAAAATATTCTTGCCTCAATGTGCTCAAGTGAGCTGCAGTCAAAACTCTGACATTTGACTTCATTGAGAGCATATCTGGTGTCAGAGGTTTGAAATCCTCCTCCACTCAAAAATGTGCTTTGGTTATAGCTCCTTCACTTGGTTGTTTGACCTTGACTGTGCAGAATGATGTATGTGCAGAGTTTGACACTAGCAGGCTGCTTCTGAGTTTAAGACGTGCACGCACAAGAATGATTTTGAGACATCACAACATTTCTGAAGCTAGCTCGGAGGCCCATGTTGATCAAAGACTCCGTCACACATACACTGAGAACTGACTTTTCATGGAAGGAGGAGGCATCTTGTGTCCGGCCGAAAAAAAGCTTTTGAATTGACAAATATTTGCATATTCATTGAATCAGCATTCTTCAATGAGGGAGAAGGAGTCGATGCGGTTTTAATAACTTTTAACAACTGTTTTCTGTGAACCGTTTTGTTCACCGAAACAACAATATGAGACACAAAGTATTATTCCAAGCAGAGTATTTTTATATGTCGGGTATGTAAAATACTTGTTGAAGGCCGATTACTTTGGATTGAAGAATGCCAATAGCTGATATTATGCCAGTGTTCTGCATCGCTGACTCACTGAGAACAAGATGGGACACTAAATTGAATTAAAACTAATGCCAATGAAATTCAACTGTGTAGCAGATGAGGCCAGTTCCAGATTTTCCATTCCGACTCCTGTTATTATTATGGTTTTGGTCTTGATTTGTTAACAACATTCAAATATATTTAAAAAAATACAAATATGTTTTGGGATAGAATGATAGCGTTGTGGACCTATTTCCATTATTGCTCCTGGTGTCTGATATTCATAAAGGGAAACTGGTTGCAGACACAGTCACAGCCAAAACCACTGTGCTAACCTCAACAGACCTCTGTGGCATTTTTGCCAAAACACCCTATAACACGAATGAGTTTGTTTGAATCACGTAATAAACATTTGTGAAAAGTGTGATTGATTTATTGGACAATAGGCATACAACCCACACAAACAGCAGCCTTCACAACAAGGCTTCTACAAACAAACAAGCTTCAGGCCCAATGACGCCTGCACAATTACTGGCCAAACATATGCTGGGTAAACCTGCTTGGCAGCACCAGGCTGTGTGCACCAAAACATTTACTGTACTGCCTGCAGCCAGCCAAGAGTGATACAAGATCAGATGCAACGTCTGCATTTCATGGACTTCCCAGATAAAGCACAATTGAAACTCACTTTGAAATGGAAAAATGGCAGCGATAGTTTGTCAGAGCAATGGCAATGTTGCCAGAAACTGACCGCGTGACACATTTTATTTTTGTGTTTACTGGGGCGCTGCAGTCTGAAGCCCCAGCACACAACAAAGGACCAGGGACTGTCAGGGGTTCTTGAGGTTTCAGCATGATCACTTTTATTTATGTCCAATATTAAACAAACGACCCACTGATATAATGAGTGAGGACGCCCACGTCATGGTTTTCTCCTTTACTCTACTGGCTAAATCCAAACGCAGCCACTAATATTCAGCGGTGGAAGAAATATTCAGATATTTTACTTAAGTAAACATAGAAACACCACATTTAAAAAAAATAAAAAATACTCCATTACAAATCACTACTACTAGGAGGTAGGACCGGTCGTCCTTTAATCCCAGGGTTGGCGGTTGGATCTTGCCTCCTCCTCTCTACATGTCGAAGTGTCCTTGGGCAAGACACTGAACCCTAAGTTGCTCCCGGCGGAAGTCGGCACCTTCCACGGCAGCTATGTTGCCATCGCTGCGTGAATGGGTGAATGAGACCAGGTTGAAAAGTGCTATATAAGTGAAGTTTTATTTATTGTTACTAAAAGTGTGTAAATATTAACAGCAACATTCACTTATAGTATAAAAGCACAATTGGTTCGGCCTGTTTAATTATTTCTCATACAATTGGGTTATTATTTGAAGGCAATAACACGTAACCAACAGTTCAGTGAAGCAAGGCAGTGCTCATTTGACCCATTTTATGTCATTTTAACTATACTGTTTATTTAATTTACTGCTGTATATATGTTAAATATAGGCTTTTAAAAACTTTTATCTGCAAAAGTTACTAGCACCTATAGCTGCCAAGTTAAAATAGAAGCGTACACTCGAGGTAAGTACCTCAGAATTGTACCCAAGTAGGCTGCAGTAGTAGTAGTACTCCTGTAGTAGTAGTAGTAGTAGTAGTAGTAGTACTCCTGCAGCTAGGTACTTTGCACCACTGCTAATATTCTCTCACGCTGTGGCGTTCAAGAACTAGCTAATGGTTCAAATATTGTTACACTGCCTAGTAGTTTAAGGACCATGATCGTGGAACACTAACTAACACGCTTATTTCCGCACATACCTTTACAAGCAGCTGGAGGTTTTGGGTTTTTTTTTTTTTTGCCAGAGTCTTGAAACCAAACCAGGTGTGGCGCCGCGGAACGAACCGCGACTGAACCTGCCCGGCATCCGTAGTTCGGTGACGTCGCCGCGGCCGAACGTGGCGGCTGGCTCCGAATGAACGAGCGCGCTACAAGCAAAAATCACGACAGGCGTGTGACAACAGCAGCAAACTTTAAACACAATGTACCGGAAGTACAATGCACCGGCCGCCGTGTTTCTAACCCGCGGAGCAGCTAATGTTGTAGTGAACTATGTCGGAGCCTGCTGAGTTCACGGACCTGTGGAGGAGCGTTTCCAAACTTTGCCACAGCAAAATACAACACAAGGAGGAGACCCGGAAGCAGATGCCTGGCGCGACAACACCACCCGTGTGTAAAGGTGAGCCCGCGGGAGGATTGACGTAGACGATGGCGACCTGTTGCTCGAAACGTGTCGCTGCATAAAACCGGCGTGGAGGCGTCTAAGAGGCGGCGGCGGTGACGACATGATGGCTGACGTCACAGCACACGCCGCTAACCTGTGCGTTTTGTGTTTTTTTTTTAAACCACAGACTTTCACAGGTTATTGACAAGTGTCGTTGCACGTGGCACGGTGGGAAAGATGGAAAGTAAGATTACATGTTGAGAAAAACTCAGCTTCTGAGTGGGATCATTTGGATTGTTACACTGGAAGGACACACACACACACACACACACACGGATGTGTTCATTTTGGTGATATGATAACACTTGGTATCTGCTTGATGCACAGACTTCCAGAGTCCCAAGCGCAGGGGCCACAGCCGGTACCCCGGCTTGAGTCATGGGGATTCTCCGGGTGACGTGGAACCATCGCAGGACATCTTCTGGGACCCCACATCTCCCACTCCAGCCAATGCTGGTAAACGACGCTCGACACGGAAATCGCATCTGAATGACGGGTTCTACGTGAATGTCGACGTGCACTTTATTTGCTGACCATGCGCTGTGGGGGGTGGGGTGTCAACTACTACATAGATGGGACCAACTGTTGCGTCACCATGCATGTGTGGCAGAAAGTGAACAACTGAATGAATGCTTTTCAAAGAGAGACGTCCTTGATATTACAACTTGGCGTCGTGTTTGCTTGTCTGTTGTCTGGGTCCAGGGCTCAGGAACACCAGAGTTGTGGAAATATCTGATATTGTCAACCGAATTGCTCCAAAGGTCAGTTGTTTCTTCAGAAACGTTAGACAAACCACTGAATGAACGCGCCTGAACGCCACGGTGGAGCACCACTGTCACTCACTTCTTCTGTGTGCTGTATTAAGGTTTGAGGCTTGATCGATTCATATTATTTTTGAAAGAACGCCTTCAACCATTTCCTTGTGTCCCACACAGGATGTGAAACAGAAGGGGACTGAATCGCCTCTCCTGCAGTGGATAGGTGACAGTGCCGTCTCTTGCACGCCGGACATTCCAAAGCCAAGAGTCTGGAAAAAGTCCTCTCGGTGTGTCATCATTTTTTTGACCCAGATTCTCACTGACTGGGCACCTGTGGTTTAAACGCTTCATGCAAGGATTATAGGTCATTTTTACCTGTAGCCCGTAATTATTTTTAGTTAGTAGTAGTTTTTGTGACTTTTTTTGGATTGTTAATTATTTTCCTTGCCTGTCGTTTTCTCTCTGCAGGCAGAGCAGTGTGGATGACCTCATGAAACTGGCGAGGCAGTTTGACGAGAACATGCAAGACATGGAGACGTCGGAACAGCTCAACACTGTCAACAACAACCTCGATGAATGCGTGAGCACTTCCAAAACAAAACAGACAGCCACATCATTCCCAGGCAATGTGAAGGACTTAAAGCGTCTATCCTCATTTAATCAGGTGGAGGCAGAGCTGCACGCTCTGTTTGACAACTCCACTCAGAGAGTCAGCGGCCGGCTAAGCCAGAGCTCCTCAGCATCAGCCTGCTCGCAGGAAATAAAAGACCAACCTAGGGCCTCAACTTTAGCTGAACCCCAACAATCTGATCTCAGGACAGCTGACAGGTCTGGCTCAGCTGCACATTCTGCAGAAGAAAAAGGATCTTGTGGTTTTAGTGCAAACGATTGTGATGACTTTGATGACGACTGGGAGAACGATGACCTACTCAATGACTCTTTTGTGCTGGCGATGACCCAGAATCCTGACCAGCAACACGACACCAACCCTAAAACCACCTTGCAGTCTAACACTAAGACAAACACTACTCGGTTCGCTTCTGTTTGCAAGCCTACTGCAAATCCAAACCCTGCACATCAGCCTTCAAACTTGCACTCCAAGCCAAGCAACAGTGCACTCCAGGAACTGTGTCCCAGACCAAAGACTACTAACCGAAGCACTTTCAAGTTAGAGCCCAACCCTCACTTTCAGCCCAAGGCGGCTGCCAAGGAAGTTTCCGAGCCCGGCTTCACTGTTATACAACATAAATCAAAGATGTCTGTCCAGAAAACTGATCCCACAAAGACACTGTCTACTCCTCGATCTGACAAGATCACCAATGATCAGAAGGAGACTGGTGTAGCTGCAGACTCTGTTAAAAACATTTCAGACAGTTTATGGGATGATGGGGACGATGACGCGCTGCTCTACCAGGTGTGTGACAGTGTGGAGAGGATCTCCAACAGTCAGCCACATCAAGCGAGCCCCGGCAACTGCCAAAAAAAACTAGATATTGCTGTAGACAGACGGCAAAAATCTGCCGCGTCTCTGCCAATCGACAGGTCCTGGTCTGTGAAGTCGCCATGTGCTTTCGTTTTTTCTAACTCATTACCAGGGACTAGCTGTGAAACTGTGAACTACCAAGGATGGGACGTTCCCATGAAAGGGGCCAGCAACAAATCAGGGATGTCTCGGAGCCTCCAAGGAAGCCGCATAAGTCCGGCCACATTTAGCCAGTGTAGGGATTCCTCTGGAACCTTCCAGGCTGGGAATGCTAACGTGGATATGAAGCCACATACAGTGACAGCCAGGGCACCGCAGAACTCCAAGTCCCATCGCTCAGCCTTCAAGAGAAATGTATCTGACACCGCAGTTATAAGCAACAAAGGTGAGCTGTCTGTATTTTGATATTTTGCACCTGGACTTTATTAAAGCATGGTGTGTGTATTAGAAGATAATTTAAACAAATCCTTTTCAGTTTGAATGTTTAATAATGTTAATATATTCGTTAAAGAAGCCATAAGGAACACGTATTAACACTTCTCTTCAAACAGCACAGAAAAGTGTCTAAAACTGGAGAAAGTGCATTTGATAAAATACATTCAGTAAAATGTTATAGCTAACGGAATTTCCATTAAGACAAAGGTACGTGCTTTTACTCTTCTTCGTAAATGGCTATTTTGGTTAACTCGGTGCATCTATTGTCTATTCTGCTGTCTTCAGTACGTTGCTATAAGACTGGATGTTGAAGTGAAAACTCACAAGTAAAACAGATGTCACATGTTGTTCTTATAATCTCTGACAGTTCAGTGCATGTGCACATGAACAATTCTCCCCCAAAGCAAGTAAACGTGGTGCCATGGCTTTAATTTGTGATGCTGTCAATAGTCCAAACCTCAGGAAGCTTCATTGCCAATGAATTGCAGGCTGATTTTCTTCTGGACATGCAGGGATGCACTTCCAAATGAGCTTCACCATGGGTACCTACTGGTTCTAGTTGTGGCGGCAACATTTTTATCTTTACAAATTAAAACTCAGTTGTTCAAGCTCATAGCAAAAGCAACCACAAATTCTGATTTAGGTCTGATTTCCCCTCTCCTCTTCATGTCTTCACAAGCGTTTTAATTCTCAGCATTTCCGACCAAACCAATACTCAGTGTTTCCATTAATTTCTCTCACTTTCCTTCCTCCTTTCCAGTTTTTGTCACGAGCCAGATCACAGGGAAGTGCTCTGCAGCTGAGATCGAGAGGAAGAAACAGGAAGCCTTGGCCAGGAGGCGACAACGGCTGCAAACGCAAAGCGCCCCAAAACCATAGAGGAGCTCCTTACCTGACTGACAGGATGTTATTATCCTGTAATAAGCCTTTACAGAACTCATCATTCCATGCCAGTGGTTCAGCCACCTACTTATCAAGATGATATCATCTTAGTGTTAATATTTCAGTATCACCAGATCGCCAGGTTTCGAGTGATTTGTTCTCTGCACAGAAAGGACTTGGTCTCTATTAAAAACAAGTGAATGCCTCCGGACCTTTTATGTTAAACCATGATTATGAGAATGGAGTTTTACGCATGGTGTGATACAGGTCTCACATCTGATGCTGCGATAACATTAAAAGAGATTTTCCTGAGCCTTTTCACATTTGGTGAATCCAAAATGCTGACCAACACATATTTCTGTTGTTTTCCAGCATCGCCATTTAAGCTCTCTGCACACATTTTGGACAAATGTTGAAAATGTTGATTTTTGTTTAAAGAAAACAGTTCCATGTTAGTGTTACTTCTCAAACTACCATGCCAGGCTCTGACAGACATAATTCATCATTTCATAAGACAGATTATGTGCCCGCAGCTTCTATTGATGTATATTTGCCAATTTCTGTAACTTTGTAATCAAAAGAACATTGCTTTAATTGAACTAAATTAAGACAATGTTGTAACACAATTTAAAACTTTTCTGTGGGGCCCAACTACAAATTTAATAGACGTGACAATGTTTGCTGTATTGATGAGAATACGCATGCCGTGATTCAGTAGTTTTCTTAATATTTCTTAATATTTTCTGCACTTTGTGCATGTCACATGTTTTAGCCTTTTCAGAAGCCACGTCAGGATCCAGTATTGTGCTGTTCTGTACCTTTTTAAAAACTGTTAATCCGACAACAGTAAAAACCCAACCACGGAAATGTTTTTTTCCCCGACAGGACAGGATGGAAATTCCTGGATGATTTCATCTGCTGTGTTATGAGATTAGACCTCTTTGTTTCTACCTGAAGACCTTAGTAGGTCATAAGGAGTTTGAGTACAGCCCCCGTTACTTCACAGCAAAACGATGGACTTGACATTAGATGTTCTCATAATTTATCTTTCATTATATTTATGCCTTGTATGAACACAAACACGGTTGGCTGCTGAAATACTTGGTTTGTGGCTGTTTTATTTAACTGTAGTTTCAGTTCCTATATAATAAATACTGAATAAACTGCTCCAAACCTACGAGGTGTGGACGCACTGTAAAGTTCTTCAAACTTTCCTTGAACACCGTAACAGACACTGCATTGTGTTAATCTGTTATTCAAACAGGGCGGCCGAGATCTCAACAATGTTGACGAAAAGAAGGGCAGCATTACTTTGTGCTATATGAACAGAAGTCGTACCGTGGAACTGCTTAAACTGCAAGACAGCTGACCAAACGTTCTGACGTGAAACGGGCAGAAGCTGAACTGACGGTCTGAAAGCCAGATTGTTGATCATTGATTGCAATGAATCAGGTATCGTGAACACCTCCAATTGAACGACAAACGACAACTGATCTGGAAGGCTTAATCCGCACAGTACATACTGGGCTTTAAAGCTGTACACCAGTGATTTAGTATTGCACATAGCTTTAAAACAAGTCACAGCAGCAGAGGCCTAGATATCCTGACTTTTAGTCCGTAGTATGAAACGAGCTCCAAGAAACTGGATTCCCATAATGCAACTGGATAGGTTCTGTCCAAATGCCCCCTCCTATTTGCAACACAGGCTTTCTGTTAAGTCTCGAGGCCAAGCCGAGATAACACTGATGGCATCATTGCAATTTTTTTTTTATCTTTACCATTTTTAAAAACTCCCTTTAGAGTCACAGAAGACATTGTACAGCTGTTTCAACAGGCAGAGTCGTACCCCTAAACTGGACCTCATGTAAAATCGGTGGAGTTCCCCTTTAAAAAGATGCTTTGTAGAGGTCTTTTTGCTGCATCATTGGCTCTACCTTTGTATCAAACAGCTGGTCAGGACTTTGAGTGTACACAGACTGCCTCTTTACTGCAGTTATTGGCACCCATTACTCTAACCTCCGTGTATTTCAGGACTGTTGACAGGTCCAGCAGATATGATGGGCCCATTTCGCATACACTCAAATCTGTTTTCAACAAGTTGCTGCCTGAAAAGGAAGACCATTGTGAACCCGCAATAGCCTCAGTGTGGTGCATATTATTGTTATTAGACATGAGGGATTATTTTAATAATAGGGCTAATTTGTCCTCTGGCCCCTTTCCACTCTACTCACCTGCTGTACTGTGTGTGAGGGTAGTACAATGTTCCTCTTTGTAATCCCAAGAGAATTCCTCTGTGTTCTTCCCTCAAGCCCATCCCTAGCCGTTACATGCCTGTGAGTTCCCAGGTGTGTGTGTATGTGTGTGTGAGACGGGTGGTCTGCAGGTGTGTATATTTGAGTATTTATCCCATTCTGAGCACGTAATAGGCCCCATCCTCCTCCCTGCCCTATCTGTTTCCCCTCCCCACCCGCCCCGACTGTAAATCAGATGGCAGGGCAATTTGGCAACAGCATAAAGGCCCCTGGTTTTTATGACTATGATTATGGTTATGATGATGACTAGTATTTATTTCAACTATCTGATGAAACCCTTGGCTAAAGCTAACAGGTGTCGAGCAGGTACAATATCGTGCTCGCTGAAGGATCCCTGTAATGTGGCCATAGAGAGCGAAATATCGTCCCCCCAAACAGAAGAATGGGCTGTTTCAGCGCCCACTCGTCACACCGTACATGGAGCAATTTCTGATTATTGGATGGGAGTGGAGCGTCACAACGTCCTCTTTGTAGAGAAAGAATGATTTATGGCTGTTTGTCAGCCATAAGGCAGTAATTGCCGCAGTGACGATTATGTTACCATGGCACCTGTTTAAACTGTCTGTTCTTATGTGAATGTTTTCATTTTTGGGAGGGGAATTTGCAGCTTGAAACCAATATGTGGAGACATTAATTGAAGTTGGGAAAGGATCTGAAATGGTGCGGTAACAAGTTAGGGGGAAAGGAGAGCATAAGTGATGGACAGACTTGTGTTGTGATATCTGATATATCAACAGACGTTTGTTAGAGACCAAAACGACCTGGAATATTTTTTTCAAACATGCGAGACAGAAGCAATCTATTCAGCAAGTACATTAAATACACTAAAATGTGAACGGGTGCACATTTGGAAATTTATATCTGCAAGTTAAAGCATTCTTTAATAACATACTGTTACACAAGTATGTTATACACAAGCTACAAAGACGACGTAAGCTCACATACAATTCAAAATAGTAGTTCAGGCTTTATTTATTTATTTTTTTTAACACATACTCTTCATCTACACATTTAGCACTCAATAATGATGATTAGGGATGGTGCACTCGAGGCATGACAGCTTAGAGGCTGACCTTTGACCCCCACCGTGTAGGTGTTTATGTGAAAAGAGAATTTCTCCTTCATGGATCAAAACAATATCTTTGTTGAAACCCTGTTGTGCCACAGTTTCAGGACTCGGCGGCCTGCACTGATGAAGGATATGGGGGAGACAAAAAGAATCTCTAGGATGAATCCACATTTCCTCTGGACAGGTAAATTGAATGAGTTATGGTCTTCCCTCCATCACAAACTGCTGTGAAGGTGCCTCTTAGCAAGACACGTCGCTCCAGGGATGTGTTGGCAAGTTAACCAACCTGAAGCACAGCCTTTGATCTGTTCGAGAAGACCTGCCATTGCAGGCATTTTATATATATATTCTAAATCATACTAAATTGTAATAGTTTTAGTTTGAACACAGATGGGGGCATTTAAAGATTTAAAAGCATGAATTACCTTTGGATAAGGAAGGCCAAACAACAAGTAAGTTGGACCTTGTGTTGGGAATAGAACAGCAGATTTGGTATCAGAAGCTCGATCTCAGTCCTGTTACCATAACCTCACCCCAATCACTCTTCCCTCTGTTTGACTGCCATATTAATGACTATGCCAAACAAAGAGAAAAGAGCAAATGAAAAGTGGACTATGAAGCCTTCTGGCAACAAGAGTGCTCCAGTACGAACTTAAGATCATACTAGGTTCCATCTCAAATGCCATTTGGTTGAATGGCTACAATGATCACTCCAAGCAAGTCAAGTTTAATTTCACAGTGTTAACATGACATCTTCGTGCCCTGTGAGTGCAGTTAGTCCCTCTTTTACTAAACTGCTAAGAAGTAGGGATAAGCATTGTGACACTAATTCTGTTCAAGCATCCAGTTAGATCCCACTCCTTAAAATCGTGTCGTTTTGGCATTCTACTGTAGAAATCTAAGGTGATACTGTTTTTGGAACCAGAGCTGAAAGACTAGCCCCTTTTTGTTACCTCTCCTTGCCTTCAGTCTACACTCATCCCAGCATGAGGCTGAAGTGGCGGAAGTGAGTAATGAGACCTGGAGGCATACTAGTGTGCTATATTATAGATGCATGTGCAGTTGATTAATATGAGACAAAATCTTCCAAGGGCATCCACTGTTCCGCAAGACAGACTCCAAGAACAGCAAACATAAATTAAACGTCTTTAGAAATACGACCCGAGGAAGCTATTGCCTCCTTAACCCAAGTGCAGAGAAGCCATTGGAGATAGCATCTCTAATCGCTTTCCCATGCTGTGAGGCCATGCTGCAGAAAGCCTGAACACTGTTTTCATAGCTCACAGATTACCTCCCATTGAAAGACTAATACATATCGCACATACATCAGCTTCTTTTTTTCCACTCTTTCTTCTTCTCTCTGACTTTGACTCGCTCTCATCTGTTTGTATATCTGTCTAGAGGAGGAGGTGTGCAGCGCTGTGGCAGCAGCCTGTCAGCAGCGTAAATGACCTGTGAAGAGTTTCACGGTGTGTGTCATTAGGCAGCTTTAGATTTGTTTCAACAGGGCTTCACCTGAGGGCTTCATTCATGGGCCCCCAGGTATGACTGCCTTCCTTACTGGGGGGAAGTCGAGGACATAGTTGCCAAATTCCCCCTCTCTCCCTCCGTGAAGGACAGTGATGGAAAGCCCATGAGCATGATGGGGCAATGCTGAAGTGTAGAGTTCAGGGTGTTTGGGGAGTGTAGAGTCATCTTTTATATCACTGTTTAGACAATTTATTTTGTTCTTTTGTTTCTCGGGAACCATTTTAAACATGTTCTGCTCTCAAGAAACACAATTTGTTAGGAACCTGACAGAAAATAGAGTGAATCATAGGATTGTAAGACATTAAAGCTGAATAAACATTTGGGACGCTATAGAAAACGTTTTTTCTGTTTCTAAACACAACAGAGCATTATGGCGATGTATAGCATTAACATTTGAACCATAATATATTGCTGTCAGTGTCTCAAAGTCTGAAAGTGATTTTTTGACCCACCTGATGCAAACCATATTTATGTTGTTTAGCTGACATATTCAAGTAATTTACAACTAGTTAATCAATACAATATCTTTTCTAGGAAAATAAGTCGTGCAAAGGTCAAACTCACCCAGACGTAATAGTGATAAGTAGCAAGGAGCTTTCTATGAAAGTCTTGTTATTACAATCTAAATCATTGCTTTGGAATGGAAGAGTAACAGAAAAAACACCTCTTGTGAAGGATTTATTAGCCCTCCGAAAGCTCTGCAATCAACTCAACTTTCTAAAATTCCACGTCTTGTACGCTGTTCAACCCTGGATTATCACTGTTTTTTCTTTTTTAAATCTTCTCCATCCAAACTGAATCCCGTATTGATATCCTGGCATCGCCATGCTTTATTAAGCATGTTGATAAGGGTCTGCGGACCTAACCGTGTTTTGAGAAACAAGACTCTCTTGCACACAGCCAACAAATATCCCTGTTGCCACATTCCTACAGCCTATATCTGCCAACACCTTTGCGCTACAACGGCTTTGGCCCTTTTTCCCCCAGCCCGTAATAGTTAGCGTGGGCTGTAATGGTCTGTTGACAGGTTTAGGCTGAGGTAATTTTGTTGCTGGGCTTTACGGTGAGGTGCCAAATCTTCCCCCGAGGAAAAAAAAAAAAAGAAGCAGCAGATGTAGGGACTCTAGCTATTAGCTTGCTAATACGCACTTTGTTATTGGCCGATTGTTATTATAAAAGTTTGAAAGTTTGAGAAAGAGCCTGCAAATCATTTTTATACCAGGGCTCTCACACGACGTCGGCTCGTCTTTAAGGACTCGGAGGTAATTGCAGGTTTAGTTGCTGTTTTGTTGTACAGTAAGAGACTCAATGTGTTAGCTGGGTGCTAAAATGTTAAGTGGTGCTAGCTTCTGGGAGCTGTGTGCTCTCGAGTTAAAATGGCCCCCGCTGTGCAGAGACACAGTTCATTATTTGAAGCAGGACTGCATAAAGAGACGCCGGCTGAGTGGAACTCCAGCTGCAGGACTGACTAACACACACACACACACAGACAGATGGACACACCATGGAAAATGCAAGGGAAAGCAAGACTGTTGAGGCCAAGGGGTTCCCTTAGCAATGTGCAAAGCAAATCAACCGTACACACACACACACACAAGCACCTGCCAGCTGACCATCTCCTGTGGGATGGAGGTCCCAGGGTTCCCCACTGCTCCAAACCACAACACACGCACAATATTTGCTGTGACCTTTTTGGGGTCATGCTGGGTCCTGCCTGTGCCTGCATGCTGATGGTGAGTAGCTAATGATGGTCGGTCTTTGTACCGTTAGATCATCTGGCTCTCATTTAAGACTGGTGGCAAGGGGAAGAGAGAGTATTCAGAGCGCGGATGTGTTTCTTGTGTTTGTAAAGTAAAAGGTTTTATTACCAAGAACTATTTGGAATACTAAGTAGCCTGCAATGAACATAATATTGAAGAATGACTCTCGTCCCTTCCCATTCCTGCGTTGTGTGGCTGCAACCAGAGCAGACAGGAGAGAAGAGAAAGAATAAAATAAGACAACAGAACGACAAGCATTATGTTCAAATTAAAAACAAGCATTTCCCTTTTATTAAAACTGCATACTTACTGTATATATAAAACACACCTCTTGTTATATGTCAGGCTCTGATTTGTTGCTGTAAAATGACAGTTTTAGATTTCAGATGTTCTATTTGTGGAGCTTGAGTTTCTGCCTTTCCCTTTTCTGTTCGTCTTTCAAAGCAAACTTCGGTTGCAGCCACACGCATCCCTTCCTGTAGCCGGAGAGATTGTTCCCGGCAAAACTACCCAACACGTGTGCAGTGTTTCAAACAGCAAATGCAAAAGCCCTCATGACCTGGATATACTGAAACACTGATGTAGAGGGGCTGAATATATGTAGAAAATATTATTACATCAAAAATATTATTATATCCAGTCCAGCCCTAATCCTAATTCCAATCTTGACCCTACAAATGACGCTCTTAAAGACATGAGGACTGGTAGAAGTCTTATCTTTTAGATAAATGTTTAAACTGTCTACTCTTGTGAGGTCATTGTCTCTTTGTAAGAATAGAAATACAAGAACAAACACAAACCCCTGTTTAGAGCCTGAGGTGGGTGCAGGTCCAGCGCTCAGCCTTGGCTGCTCATTGGAAGAAATTCTATTTCACGGCTCTGATGATAGAAGAGGTGCAAAGTGGCTCATATGGACAGAAGATCAACACTCTCACATACAGCTATAAGATGATAATTATTTGTTCATTCATTCATTCATTATTCATACTGCTTATCCCGAAGGGTCGCAGGGGGGGGCTGGAGCCTATCCCAGCTAACATTTGGGCGAGAGGCAGGGAAACACCCTGGACTGGTCGCCAGTCAATCACAGGGCAGACAAACAGACATTTA
>JAVQJF010009912.1:0-24461 GCA_036023855.1 Gadopsis marmoratus | reverse complement strand
TCAAGGGTCTGCTGCTCTGATTGGTTCCCCACACGAGGTCTTATACAAATGCTAAGTGAACAACCGTTGGTAGAGAGCAGGTATCTCAGAATCCCCCATCGGATACTGTGCAACAGACCATAGGTGGAACTGGGTAACTGCTGTTGTCAATAACATTGTAGCTGCCATTGCTTTGCATATTCTGTATGTGGAATTGTACTGTGTTACTGTGTGTTCTCTTTCATCCTGCTCTCAAGTGCTATGAGATAACTCTGTTATGATATAGGGCTATATGAATAAAATTGAATTGAATTGAATTGAATTGAACTGGGTACAGGTTTGAGTCTAGGATTGATTGGTTAATTCAGTTGTTTTCATTGGCACTTTTCAGTAAGAGTTTTAAAAAAACGTACCTTTTATTTTTGTAAACATGGTGTTTGATGAGACCTCAAATTTTTCAAATGTTTTATTGATGGTAAATAAACCTGCCCTCCTGACTGAAATCATAGGGTAGTTAGCAAACTTAGAAATGCCTGCTTCGCTACCTCGGGACAGGTTTTGACGTCTTTTTACCTATGTACAACAAAATTCGGGACTGGTTTTAACGTCTTTTGACCTATGTACAACAAAATTCGGGACAGGTTTTAACGTCTTTTGAAATGGGACTCAGTGTGATTAGTCCAGGAAAATCAGTGAGACTATTCTGAAATTGTAGACAGAGATGCAAGAGAAAGGGGAAGTAGAAAAAAAAAAAGATAAAGAGAGGAAGAGGAAAGAATCAGGGTGAAGGATGAATTTTAAACATTATTTTAAATTTAGCTTTCCAGGTTCTACTTTTCATAACTGTTTTTACTGTTTTCTTTTAAAAGTGCTATTTTTACTCTTTCAAGTTTTATTTTTCTTAACTGCATTTGTGTTTTATCGCATTCTATTGTGTTAAGCACTTTGTGCATTTAATATCTTTGTTGTAAAGCACTTTGAACTGCATTTCTTGTATGAAAGGTGCTATATAAATAAAGTTTATTATTATTATTATTATTATCTATCTGCCTGCAATCCCAAGGATGAATTCACCTAGACTAAGAGTCTACAGCCATGTTAGCCTCTCTGTTCACCACGTTCAACATCTTAGTAATAGGGTGTTAGCATGTTAAAATTAGCTAATTAGCACTAAACACAAAGTACAGCTGAGACTGATGGGAATGTCTTTGGTTTTGCAGGTGTTTAGTCATAAATCAAAGTATTAAAATCTTGACCAGACGATGGCTCTAGCTGAAAGGATCACCAGTTGTTACAGTGTAATTTCAGTTATTACAATTCATCCTGAGGGGGAATTCACTCATTCATTCATTTCACTCCACAAACGTCAACCTCATGGTGGTGCTTGAGGAAATGGGAGGGGATCACAAAAGTCATTAGGATTCATCATCTGACTGTGCCAAATTTTATGGCCAACCATGAAATAGTTGCTGAGATATTTCAATCAGATATTTTCAAGTGGGGGAGTGACTGACACTGCTACAACCATCCTGCTAGTGCATCTAAAAATTGTAACAAACTGCAACAATTGAAACTCCTTTATCTAGAGCCATTTTTGTTGTTTTTATTTTTCAGTTCTTGCTCATATTTTAGATGATTTTTAACCTTATCTCTTCCTCTCTGTGTCTGTCCTGTCTCCCTGCAGGGTGCTGGAACGTTCGGACACCAACCGAATGACCACCCAGAACATCGGCATCGTGTTCGGGCCGACCCTGATGCGCCCAGAGCGGGACAATGGCAACATGGCGGTGAACATGGTTTACCAGAACCAGGCGGTGGAGATCATCCTCAGCGAGTTTGACCACATCTTTGGAACAAGAGGCCCCTCTTGATCTTTTCGGACAGAGGGGGTTCGAAAAAGCTTCTCCAGATCAGACGAAAGCACAAGTAGAGCAGCGCTTGTCCTCGTTGCCTGTTGACTCATGTGGTGTAAAATGGATTGCACATCAAAAGATAATTACGAGCTAAAACGAACTAGGACAGAAAGCTGCTAATCATGACATCTGGCCTCCATATAAAGCCATGTTAAAACAATAATAGTAAAACAAACCAATTTTAGCTGCAATACTTGTGTCTATGACTGCAGATGTGGAGCCCAGCCCCAGTGTACTTTACTGCTGGAACCGGTGCCTCCTTGTCACTTTTCCTTGATGTTTCAAACTATATAAATAAATAGATAAATCTCCTCCAGCTGGTCCAGCTAGCTGAGTATTAATCAGTTATTTATCAAAGAAGGATGTGTCTTAACGTAGCACTGAAACTAAACTTAGCAGAACCATCTCACTGTGAAAACATATGCACCAGCACCTCTTGCAGCAATGATGGACAGACCCCACCTGCAGTGGATGGCGTGGATATACTGTAAAATATGCAAACAAGCAGGACGCAAGCTGGGCATGTAAATGTGCCCACATCTCCGCTGAAGTTATACAGTATTTAGATGAAGAGATTTCTGTTTATTTCTTCTTCAGGGCTCTTCATGTGCCAACAGGGCAGCAAATGTTCCTTTCTACCAAACAGTACTTTGTAGTGTGTGTGGACCGTCAAAGTTTTCCTTGTGGTACAAATTTGGGTCTGTCTCTTTTTTATTAGTGCAAACTCCTCAGTTAAAAAATATTAAATTGTAAATATGTGAAATACTGCCTTTGTCAGCTAGTAGCACTTTGTAACCTAAATGTTATATATTAGCCAAATTCAAACTGAAACATTTGCTTTGAAATGTACATCCTGCAATTTCAAAAATAAAAAAAAAGAAGAGAAGAAAAAGTGATCAACCTGATTTGTTTTGAGCTATTTGGTCACGATGTGTCTGTCAGGTTGTTTGTACCGAGTGATGACTTTGCGTGAGAGATAGTAGAAGTGTGTGGAGGTATGTGGGCCTCAGCGAGGCGGTGGGCGGAGGCATCCCCTGTGATTGGTGCAAATGCTGCTTTTAATAACAAGAACAAAAGAGGAACTGGAAATGCATATGTTTAAAAAATGTGGATTTTCCCCCGAACTCTCTCACTCTGTGGCTTTGGTAATTTTATATTGACTGTGGGTTTGGCATAAGACAAAAAAGAGCAGAAAAGAGGCACGGGTGGGGGCTCATAGCTCATAGATTTTGCAAAGTTTTATTAGATGTATTTATTCATTTGTGTGTTTGTCTTATTTCAGGTCCTGCGAGTGTGTGAGGAGGGGCCAAAATTATGTGCAGCTGACTGATGAAGAGGCATCTGAACTTTTGATCACTGTGCATTTCAAATGTTGTCCTTATATTTGATTGGCACAGAAATATTTTCTACTTAAACGGACAACCACAATTGTTTATTTGATCCAAATCCGTGTATGCACACAGCCATCACAGTTTATACATTCATGCCTCACTCAGTGTTGCAGTTTCTCAGATTCTTTCTGGTCTTTTGACAGCCGTGTGCACGAGAGCCTCCTCCTGTTAGATTGAATGTTTCCATTTATTATATTATCCAAAGAAAGAAAATAACACCCTGAAAACATTAATTCATTCAGTATTTCATAAAGTATTTTTTACTGGTATGTTCTGCCATTGAAGGGATTGTTCTGTCAATAAATATCCAGTGGCATTAAACTGCTGTAGAATCTGGCTCTGTGATGTGTTTTGTTTCACTTGGTGCCCTAATTACTCCCTAAAATAGAATCACAGACACAATCAAACACCCCTCCCTCTTAATCAGCAGTGTGTTGGCATTGAGAGTCACTGTTACTTCATCTTTTAATGGCTGCCCTTTTTTCTGTGATTTATTAATGATCGATTTAATAATGGAACTGAATATTATGTAATACATTTAAAACAATGCAAAATATCAATTGTGCTTCTGTATGAGAAGTATTGTAGTCAATTACTTCAAAGGTAGGTAAAGGAGCAGAAGCGCTGCAGACTTTTGTAGAAGTATGCTCACAACAACAGATCTTTGATGCATGGACTGATGAAAAGTATGAGCCCGACATCAGCTCGAAACCATTTTGCATCTGTAGGTAGTTAGTTTGTTTGCGGCAATGCTGCAAAAGAAATGTTTTGAGTATGAATTTGAGTATGAGAATTTCTAAAAAAAAAAAATCATGGAAGTGAGAATGAGAAGGTTGTGAAATGTTTTCATGTGTTACATGTTTTTCAAGTGTCTCAAAACTGATTTCGTTTTCATGGTCCAAATGTGAGTGAACCGCTTTAGTTTTAGCTTTAGTTTTTTGAAAGTGTATTTTATCATCATGTCGTTTGCTTGGGCAGCTTTATGTTAATGAATCTACATGGTTTGTTCTTATTCTCAATATATGGCAAACAACTGCCTTTTTTGTTACCGTATATCACAGCTTTTTTGTTAAGTTGTTTACAATTCATTCAGACGACAGAAATGTTTGTCTATGGAGAATCACTCTCAGACTTGATGGGAATGAGGAACACATATAATGGCTTACAAAAGTGCCTTGACCTTGTTACTCTGGTTGAAGAACAGCCTCTCTACCCAACAGTGAAATGCATCTGTAGCCTGTGTTCAGGCCTGCTTGCTCTGTTGCACTGTTGGTACAGGGAATTGAAACTCAAACATGCTCAACACCCAAATCTGGTAACCTGTTGCTCATGGATGGGACTTCATTGTGATTTTTATGTGCACCAAAAATCTCAATTAAATGTCATCTTACTCACAGTCGAGCCCAGAAACTGGCCGAGATTTCAGAAAAATGTCATAACATCACCAATTGTTGGTGTCACGGTTGACTAAAGGCTGCTGATGCGTGGCAGCCAAAGGTATCTGATCTACGTCACCTGGCATCGTTTGTTAATGTTACGGTTAGCCGATTGTTTACTCAACCTACAGTTCACCTAAAGCTTAGTGTATCAAATACCAGCAGATCTGCTCAGCCCCTGCGTGCCACAGCCACATATACAGATTCACATGCACAAAGCAGTCACCTCTGATGAATCACCATGCAAACAGACTGAGCCACAAGAAAAGTTAGCATAACAAAGCAGTCTGCCGATCATGAGTGGTGATGGAAACTGACTGTGATAGGAAATTGAGAAGCCGGGATACAGCTAAACTTCAAAACTGTTATGTGTTTTTTTTTGCTTAAAGATGTCTGTGTTTTCACTGAAAACAAAAAAACATAGTATTTGATAGTTTAAAAATTATACTTGAAGTGCCCTTTTTTGAAGTAACTTCATAATTCAACCTCTTTCATAGCCAGTGTTGGAAAATTGGCTTGAAATGATTAGACTTAAATCTTGTAAGGTTGGCATTTACAGTCTCATAAAGCCCACAGCAAGATGTTTTAAATGAACTGACAAGAAAATGCTGATGATGATTTTAAATTAAATTTAAAATCAATCAAATACAAGATTCTGGTGACAAAGTATGTACAATTTTATTACAAATATCCACAAACATGCAAAAAATATATATAAAAAGTTAATACAAAAGTTGCATGGGGGTGCCAGTAAAATATAAAAAAAAACCACTGCTTGTTATAAAAATGTGTGCAGAAACTGTGAAAGTAAGCTTTTTTTTTTGCCTGTTTTTGACCCAGAAATAACAGGTAAGGAACTATGCAAGAGTAGAGTGGCAGTTGGCGTGTCACATATGCATATCTTTGGTGATAAACACACTCTCTCTCTCACACACACACACACACACACACACACACATCATGACCAAGAAGTGTCTTTGGCGCATGGTATGCATGAATGCTACAAGCTTAGTCACACCTCATGCACCACCGTCTTATCTCGTCGTACCAAGGCTTTGTCGGATTACTCAGTGTCTGAGTACATCTGAGGCACTTTTCACATTGACTACACTGCAGTCAGAAAGAGGAAGTCAAAAGCTGAAGCTAAAACTACCCCCTTGCCACACCTCAACAAAAAGCCCAAATATGTGTCACATGATTGTTCGGGGGGTGTGAAAATATGTTGTAGCGCATGTAAATTCTTACAAGAAATGGGAGATATTTTAGCATTAATTGAAACAAAGCAGCTTGGTGTGATTATTACACAAACAGTGAGACGGTGCAAGTTGTATTTGCTCCCTATAAGGAAAAACCTGACTTCATCGTTTGCCCTTTTTAACCTCCCATTGAGAAATGACCGACCGCTAGCAAGGCACACAATTCAAAAGGTGCAGTCCACTGCTTTGTGTTTAAAAAAAATAAATAAACAACCTCCTTCCAGTTCCTCCTCTTTTACCGCTTGGTCTAAACTACTAAATAGATTGCTGATTAGTTAAAGCCAGAGCACCATAGTTAACCTGAAGAGATGAGCTGGTTGTACCTTGTGATTTCACAGCATGAATGATAAAAGGAGTAAACGAATACCTTTACATATTCTCAAGTCCTCACTGGCTTTGGGACAAAGAAATAGCTGCATGTGTGTATTTTCATTTTGAACATTTTACAAGTTATTGTTTATATTGTAAAATAGAGGTAAAGATTTATATCAAATAATACCACAGAATTCTGAAAATTCAATGTTATTTGCACTTATTAAGAACAATAAATATTCTAACTGAACATCAGGCTATTCTGATTGATATGGCTGCATCTCTAACAGTTAACCTCTAACTTTGATGGTGGTAAAGTAACAGTAGATGTCGTTCCCTCCTGCATTCAATTCTACAAATATTTCCTTCAGGGCCTGGTTTCTTAACCCAGTCACTGGTAAATAAAAAATACAAAAGGCCTCTGCTTTATGGGTTGTGCAATAGTCAGCAGCAGCAAGCATTTAAGAAGTGAGAGTTCTGCAATGTCACATCTGGATATGTGACTGACCTCAGACAAGTCAACCCAAAGATTTAGCTGTCTTGGCAAATAAAAACAATTTTAAAAAACAAACAAAACTAATCAAACAAACCCTGTAGGTACATCAAGTTTAAGTTGCATGATAAAATGTATTGTTTGTATTGTCACATATATGTTGTTTGTATGGCTTCATCCACTCTAAGGCCATATATGCTTTGGCATTTCTGTGCATTTCTCCACATTGTAAAATGAGTTAAAAAAAGTCAGTAGAGTTGTGTATATATATATATATATATATATATATATATATATACACACACAACTCCACTGACTTTTATATATATATAAAAGAGAAAAAAGTATCAAAATCTTAATATATATAGAATATGCATTGTATTGGCTTGTTAAAGTCACCTTAAGTTTTTTTTCTGGGTAAATCTGTTATATCCAGGCTCAGTTCACATTTGTCCAAGTCTCCATTCTGGTCCTCTGTGTCTCTGTCCCAGAATTGTCTCTCTGCATTGTCAATATGGTTTCCCACATCGTAAATATTTCTCTCATTTTGCACTCCATTCTCCCCTGTGGTTGATTCTTGTATGAGGCTACCTCCTAGCTCCTCTGATGGCCCTGAACTCACATGTGCCTCTTCCACATGACCGTCACTGACTCCTGCCTCTTCCTCCTCCTCCTTGAGGGCCTCTACAGCTCCATCCAGACTGGAGTCGCTGAGGAAGGAGTGCAGGGTTTGGGTATCCTCCATGGACAGAGGGGTTCCGTCCGCAAGGTGGTCCCCGAGATTGCTGCCTGCCCCTGGGGTGAAAGGCATCTCCTCCTGGTCTTGATCTGGATCCTGGTCTTTGCTGCAGTATGCATAGCGGTGGTTCATGTGCTGGGAGTATGAGCCGGAGTGAGAGAAGCGTTTGCCACACTTGTCACATTGGTAGGGTTTCTCTCCAGAGTGCAGCCGGCTGTGCTCGATCAGATGGTGTTTGTGCTTGAAGGCCTTGTTGCAGATCTTGCACTCATGAGGGCGCTTGCCTGTGATGAATACAGAGAAATTATTTCTAATGTCCTAAAAAGTACCAGCTTTTTT
Organism: Gadopsis marmoratus; assembly: GCA_036023855.1. Classification (NCBI taxonomy): domain Eukaryota; kingdom Metazoa; phylum Chordata; class Actinopteri; order Centrarchiformes; family Percichthyidae; genus Gadopsis; species Gadopsis marmoratus. The sequence goes on along the minus strand of JAVQJF010009912.1, from coordinate 16,603 downwards.
TTTTTAATAGAAAAGACATTATAGACTTTTAATGCTCTGAAATCTAATGAAAAGTATGTAGGTCATTTCTTATTAAAGAAATTGTTTGACATTTTTGGAAATATGTGCTTTAAGGTAAATATGAAGCTACTGCCAGCAGATGTTTAGCTTAGCACAAAGGTTGGAAACAAGGGAAGACAGCTGGTGTGTCTCTGGCTTTGTACAAGCACCTCTGAAGCTCAGTAATTAATTCCTTATAGCTAATGTGTCCGTACAGAAGCCGAAATGTGAAAACAACAAGTTGTGGCTTTACGTATGTGTTATGTGTTAGTGTATGTTTATACATCTATGTTTATACATTGTTGTGCACTTTAGAGGTGATGGCAAGTAGATTTTGTTAGGTTTGGAAAAAGCCAGACTAGCTGTTTCCCCTTGTTTCCAGTCTTTATGCTAAGCTAAGCTAAACGGCTGCTCGTGGAGGCTCCGTATTTACCATGCAGATATGAGAGTTGTACTGATCTTCTCATCTAACTCTCAGCAAGAAACCAAATAAGCATTTCCCAAAATGTCAAACTATTCCTTTAAATGTTTTACCATATATTGTAGTAATCTGTGACGTATAGGAAATGGCACATGTAAGTGTTTTTGCAGGCTGTGCACAAGTAACAGACCTGTGTGCTCGTATTTGTGTCGGAGCAGAGAGCTGCTCTTCTGAAAGGTTTTTTCACAAATGTCACAAGCGTAAAGCCCCTCGTCTGTCTTCTTCAGTCTCTTCCTCCCTGGCCCTATGTCTCCCTCCACTCCCTCATCCATGAGAGAGAGGTAGTCCAGAGCTCCACGGTTTAATGCCTCGCCCTATGGAGAAAATATATACGTTTGCATCACCGTAATTATTTCTATATTTCTACACATCAGATTTGTAGGTATTTTTTTTACTGCTTCTGCTCTAATTTTGAAGCTGTTCTTCAGTAATTAAACATAATTCTTTAAAACAAGCCTGAAAGAGAAGCCTCACTCACCATGAGAGCTTGTCTGTCCTGGTAGATCTTTTTCAGCGTCTCCTCTGCGTCTGCCTCCATCATGTAAGCCATAGGAGAGAGAAACCCAGGGCTATTAGCTGGCTGGCTGAATGTCATCGTGGTGATACCATCATGCCCTGAAAGCCCTAAACCAGACTGGTTGAACATAGGAAATCCATTGTGTAGGGAGCCTGTGAACACAGGAGTTCCAGCCCCGCTGTAGACCGGGTGGTGGTGAAGGGGTAGATGTGAAGTTGGATTTAGCCTCTTAAGCCGCTGGGGCCCGAGCTCTCTCCTCTCTACTCTGGCTGAGTTGCCATTTACAGATTTGTTTCTTGCCTCTTGGTCTGAGAGCTGCTTGGGCAGGGAGAGGTCCAAAGGTTCGTTCTGTGACCAGGGGCTCTCGGTATGGTTCTGAGGAGAGGAGAGTTCAGGAGGACAGCTGGTGAGGTCGAGGCAGACCGGAGAACCAAATCTGGAAGAGGGAACTCTCCTTCTGGCTCGAGGTGATGACAGCTTTGGGGAGTGGTTGATTGGTTGGCTTGGACTTCCTTTATCCTGGCTGGACCAGTACGCTTGTGAGGACAAAGCATCATGGTGGGGCTGTGGGGGAGAGTGCATTGCGACCAAAAGCTGCTGTGGTACGGAGTGCCAGCTCGGTTTCTGTAATGGTGATTTGTTTCCAGAGAAGCCATTGGTTACTTCCCTCGGTTTGCTGTTCTCCAGTTGGAGAGCAGATCTGGGGAAGAATAAAGATGGTGAGGGGTGATCTTTGCTGCGAAGACCCTCAGGCACCTCTACTGCCTCTCGGTTCATCTTACAGAGGTAGCGCTCATGCTGCAGGAGCACCGCCACATTGGGGAAAAGCTGGGAGCACCAGCGACACGTCACCCCAAGCACACCTCTCTCCCCTTCACCTGACCTCACTGCCTCTCTCCTCCGTTCAGGCGACACCTTTGCATCAGACCCTCCTCCGTTGTAAATTACCCTCCTTTCCTCCATTACAGCTCCTCCTCCTCTGTCCATCTCCTCATCTTTTTTCACCTCCCTGTGAAGCATCTCCTGCAGCATCTGATCAAATTTGGTCCCAGAGTGCAGATAAGGCAGTAAGGTGGTCCCTTTTAGTATACTGGCCCTCAGAGAAAGCTCTGCCGAGGGGTCCCAAAGCCGAGCCAGGTCTGAAGCTCTGGGGAAGCCTGTGAGGTTGTGGTTGGGGTCCTGCAGTGAAAGCTGGTGAGGATCCTCTGGTACTCGACCCAGAGGCCTGGAATTATCTTGGGTCTGGGAAGCCAACGGAGAGCCCTTGTCATTACTGTTTCGCCCTCCGCCTGCAGAGGGAGATGTTGGAAATGAGTGGTGGTACGAGCCTTGGCTATGTCCATTAAATGCGCCGCTGGCTCCTCCTGCGTATCCTCCTCCGCTCATGCACTTTTTGCTGCTTAAGTGGGAGCTGTAAGAGCCAGAGTGAGAGAAACGTTTCTTGCAGTTGGAGCACTCGTAAGGTTTCTCACCTAAAAGATGACGCACATACAGCATATATTAGTCAAAAGATGCTGAGAGTAGGGTTAAAGTGCCTTCAACTTGGGCATGATCTTTTCACATTTTTCATAATTCTCATGTTGTGTCATGAATTATTTTAACTTGTTTTCTGATGTCAAAACATCAAATTAGGTATAATTTCATACCATATAACTGTCACAGTAAGTAAGGGTTAGGGATATGGTGCAAACAATAGCAAATTGATGGGTGAGTACAATTGTTTTGATGTTATTTTGTCTCACCGCTGTGGATGCGGAGATGCTCTTTGAGGTGGTGTTTGTACTTGAACGCTTTCCCACACTCCAGACATTTGAACTTCCTGGTTTCCAAGCTTTGATCCAAAGTGATGGCACTCTAGGGTGATGTGACATTGTTATTAGTTTTATAATGCAACGCATTTAGGGACAGATTTCAGGGTGTGAAGAATTATGATTATCACTTTACTTATCACAAATCAAAGTTAAAATAAAGAACCTCGTAACACTAAATTATACAATAAACTGTAGTTGTGAAAGTTCTCCTGCTGTCTGTGTATATCTCACATTGTCCTGCACTTGGTTGTGAAGTGCCAGGTGCCGCTCCATCTGTGCCCTAAGGGTGGCAGTGTGTCCACAGAGCGGACAGACCATGTGGCCCCCCTCCCTCTCCTGACAGTACTTGGTGTGGTCCCTCAGAGAAGCTCCTCGCTGATACATCCTGTGGCAGAATGGACAGGCCTGCTGGGTCCTCCCTGCATCTGACATCCGAGAGAAAGGTGACATTTTAAACAGACCGTGGAAATATTCACACGTTCATTAAATATCTCCATCCATCCATTTCATAAGCCACTTATCCTGTTCAAGGTTGCAGGGGGGCTGGAGTCAGTCCCAGCATGTGTTGAGCAAGATGCAGGGCACACCCTGGAGAGGTTGCCAGCATATCACAGTGCCACAACACATAGATCAACACTCGCATTCACTCTTACATTACACTTATATATGTACGGCAACCTATAACTGTAAGAAAATCCTTTGGGAACCAACATTAGACCTTATATTGAAGATCTTTTCAGAATGACCTGTAGAAGGTTCTGCCTATTACGACACAGGTTGTTTATTGAACTGGATGGATGGATTCATACACGACACGAACAACACCTGATGCTTCATGTGACACTGTTATACAGAGTAAGAGACATGTACTATTATGTCCTCAGACTCACAGATCAGAGCAAATTTTGAGCATAGCTCAAACGATCTTAGTTCACTATTTATAGGAACAGACAAGAAAGTCTTAAGTATGTTGTTAAGTGTTACTGTTACATGCATGAATTGCTTGAACATGGATGTGTAAGTGTGTTGGACTTTGTCAAACCCAGACGGAGGCTCTTTGTTGAACCAGCAGCAGTTGATAAGCTGATATGTGAAAAGCCTAGGAAGAGCCTGCAGCTCATCAGAACTACCAGCCATTTCAGATTTGCTGGTTTTCTATTTAGTATCATTGCAGCTGTTCCCTCATCGGCCTACCTGCTCCCTCAGGAGAGCTGTGCTGAGCTCCTGGTGACCAGATGGCTGGTGGCAGCTCATCGTGCCTACTGCCCGGGAGGTACACCACTGCCGCGCCATTGTGGTTCAGATGGTCCAAGACACTGGCTGAGGGAGAGGCCTTCCTCAACTGGGCCAGGATTTCATAGTGGGCCAGGTCCTCCAAGGAATTCTGGGAGTCTGAGTTCTTACCTGGGAACAGAGAAACAGATACAGAGGAACTGAAACATCCATAAAAAGAAATGCTTTCAACTAGAGGTTAGTTCAGTTTAGAATTGTCTGGCGTTTTGTAAAATGTTATACATATGCAGGAAAAGATTAATGTCGCTACAAGATTTTTTTTCCCCTTTACTTAACGGTGTCCTTTCCTTCAGTGTTGTGACAATAAAAACAAAGGGTTAATTCTTCTTCGATTAATATATGGCATTCCTGCGTGACCTCTCCTAGAACTGGTTTGTCTAACAGCAAACATGTATCATGTAACATGTATTTAACATTTTTAAAACTTGGCAGCGTACTTGTCGGTGGGTGCATCAGTATGGTTGAACCATCGCCGCTGTTACATTTTTATGTGCTACCTGCTAACTTAAATGCTAACTTAAATTCTTAAGAAAGATCTTACTCTCTCACTTTGCGTGAATGTGTATGCCTCGTTCACATGATGCACACGTTTAGTGTGTGTGTGTGTGTGTGTGTGTGTGTGTGTGTGCAGAGGTAGCGGTGATGAATTGTAAAGTGACACTGTGCAACTGAATCTAATGAAACAAAAATTGTTTACTTGTAGATAAAAGAATATATTCAGGGAACCAGTTGGCCAGATATGAAACTAGATTATAGGAATTCTTTCTAATTTGTGCCCTTTAGCACAGTGACAGGCAGGCAGAAAGTCATGAGAAGAAGAGAGGGCGCCTCCTATCACGGATCAAGTCAGCTTGCAGCGTCTTTGAGGAAGATTTTTCAAATGCTTGCAGATGTTGGCATATTTTGAGCTGTTTTTTATGTGGTGAAGGGAAGAGCCTGTGTGGTTGAGTATTGTAAAAACTCAGCTTTGCCATCAGGCAAGGCCAAATCACACGAGGCGAGGGAGCTAAGTGATTGTTAGTAGGCAAGCCGCGTGAGCCTTTGATCTCTCTTAAATAAAAGGGAAAGCCTCACGTCGCGCAGTGCTGATTTCAGTACCGTAACGTCACCTCTTTGATGCATGGAAATATTGTGACATTGTGTGGGATGAGTTCTTTTGTCATGCTTTCAGAAGGTTGCCTTTTCAAAGAGAAGAGTGAAAAAAGGGAACAGCTTGTAGGGAAGGCATGGTTTCACAAGGAGCTGATATGAAGGTTTATCTAGAGGGCTCTGAGAAACATCATGAGTCTGGAGGTGTCTTGCATCAGAAAAACACTGTAAACTTGTTTACACATACAGTAATGTCCGACACAGCAGTCTCAAACAGTATATATATATTACATTTTCATAGCTTCTTTGCGAGGCCATAGTTCTTCAGAAACAAACGTGGATGTTTTATAGTTCACAAAACAAGCTTAACTTACAATAGCAAAAGGTTTACAGTTTTTGCAACAAGACATTGCTATGGTTGAGTTTAGAACTTACAGTACATCCTCAGTGGCTCCTGGTCTGCCTGTCTGTCAGTGGCAGATGCGGTGGCGTCTTCTGTGGCCTCAGCCTCCGTCTCCACCTGCCCCCAGTAGTTCCTGCTGCCGGGGCTGAGGCTGTGCGGCCGCGTGGAGCGAGCGGGGCTGCCCAGCTCCTCCGTCCCCTCACTTGGCGTCAAGCTTGTCTTGTCCAGGCTCTCCTGACAGTCCTGGGGCTCCAGGCTCCACAGGCCAACCTCATCCTCCCCCTCAGATCCCAGTGAACACACTTGCTCAGCAACCACTGTGAGAAGGAGAGAAAAAGAAAAGACAACGTTTGAGAGGTAAGACTAAAGACACTGGCTCAGGTTTACGAGTCCTGCTTAAATGCCATGCAGAAAACACACATTATGCTCATTAGAGGTGTATGCTTTTGCAATACATTGTATTTTCCAATATGTTAGAAATCAAATATCATGAACGCATGTCTTTAATCTACATTGAATTAGATGTTTTGTGGTATTTTTAAACATGATTCAAAATACAATAGACATGCGCCTCTTATCATTTCAGATGGTATTTAGCTGTTTGAGGTGTAGATTGTGATAAAAAAAAGAAAACAGACACAATGTTACATCATTTTAAAGAATGTGTCAGGAACAGGGGAAAAACACAACCAGAAGTTCAAAAATGTTTTGTACATTTTTAAACTATATCTTAGATTTTGTTTGAAGCAAGAAAAAGAACAACTGTATTGTTATTTGTTTTAGTTTTTCTATTTATTTGTATTTCAGTTTTGTTCCTCTGTGAGAGAGAGGAATGAAACAGTACTTGTGAAGTTGTTCAATGTGTTTCTTATCATGAAATGTTTTATATGGCTTTGTGTGGTTTGATGTGCACATATGCGCAATACAAGCGGACGTAGCATGCAACGTACACATTTGTGCAAAGCAGATCCAGAACCAGAAGGGTCCCAACTAGAAATCATGATATTTCAAATATTTCACTGAGCTATCGCCACAATATAAAACTTCAGACAGTAATGGTTTTACTCTGACGGTACGCAGAGTGAAATGTGGCTTTCATTTTAACTGTAAAAATACATAAAAAATAGATACACTAATTATGTTATATATATTTATTTCATTAAAGTCCTGACTCAAAAAAGACAAAGGTTTGTAAAAGTGTTACGTTAGGTGATGAAACTCCAATCTAATCAATTACAATTACAGTGTATTGTCTATCAAATAGAGGATTTGCCATTTTTACAATTAATCTCCTAGAAGTTACTTTGTGAAAACAATTTATACAATAAGATATTTTTAACTAAAACCTTTCATATGTGTAATTGCTCTTGAGGAGCAAAATATGTTTGAATGTATAAATAAATAGCTTTAGCACACGTTTTGTGACATGTAGTGCAGCTGTAAGAAGAAAAGATAAATAACATATTGTAATTTTAAATTGTACCCTCTGTGCCCAGAATGATACAAAACTGGAAAGGCACATTACTTTTTCCCATGGCAAAGACAATAAATGACAATCACAAACACATGCCTGGGATTTCAGCTGTAGGCTCTTATAACCAAGGCTTTTTTTGAGGACTCTCCATTTTCCTCTCACTGATTGGCAATATCTAATCACAACCAAGTAATGACCATTTAAGAACACAAATAGACTCCTTGCCAGTGCCTTTGAAATATATCATCAGAGAGAGCCAAACCATTTTTGAGGGGAGCGAATGGGATGTGCCAACATACAGAGGGCCAATTCTTCTGTTTGTGTTGTGAAAATATGGTTTCTGATCAGCATCTGATGATGGTCGCAGTGCAACATCGTCATGCTTCTTGTTCATTTTAAATAAAATGTCCTCTTTGGCCTTGAGAGTCGTGTGCCTCTTTTCATCAGATCAGAGTGAAAATAAGGTTTCGCAGCTCATTAAATTTCACAAAACACAAACAAAGCTTATTCATTAAACTGTCAAAACAACACTCAATCAATCTTGAAAGATTTTAATTTTAGTTTGAGCCGTTCCAAACACACCCTTACTGGCTGGCGGACACAATAATTGATGAGCATTTTGTTTTCAACTCCTCGACACATTCAGCTACGCCACACAGTTTGTGGTGACAAAGACTAGAGACTGTACGCCAGGGGAGACATTTTAGCAAATCTACCTCATCATCAACTTTACATCTAGAGAGCACACAGATAACACACACACACACTCACTTTGTTACTGAAACAACAAAAGGGGGGGCCATTGCTGCTGAGGGGTCGGCCCGCAATCACAAACACACACTTAAAACACTTGTACACACATTCTTCTGATGAGTATTTTATCTCATCTCACACACCTACATGTGTCTCTGTTTGTATCAGCATGTTGAGTGTCCTGCCCCAGCTCCATTGCACTCCTGTAAGAAGTGAACTCATGCAAAACTATGATTCACCCGAGGCTAGTCATCGAAGCCTCCGCTCCATGCAGTGCTGCTCTACGAATACAGGGAGGAATGACTTGCACTTATGGGGGATGAAATTGGTCATCAAATGGGCAGCAGAGAGCTGTGAAGTTATATGATGTAGTTGAGGTAGAGCTAGCAGCCCTGCAGGAGTTTCCTGGGATGGCGGGACATACGGCTGGGTCCAAAAAGCACAAAATCTGGTCTGGATTAGCATCAAATTGGTTCTAATTTTCTCCCCCATGACAGTGAGTGACACTGAGCCTATATGTGCTGTCATTAAAGCAGCACCGCACAGGGATGGCTTTCATTATCGGGCCCGTTGATTCATTTATTTGGATAGCGATTGCATCCTTCAAATAGGTCTTTTTTCTTTTGTTGGTTGGCGCAGGGCAGCTAAATCTTTGAACAGAGCAGGAGGTTTGGGATTGCCTGCAAGTAGAGACTGTATGTCAAGGTACAAAGGGGGTTTAATAGTGGTGAATACATGCAGTGTGCAAAAGTTTCGATAGTGTGTAATTTGTTGGAATACGCTGAAGACAAAAGAACACACAGCACAGTAGAAAACAGTCCACTGCGATTGTGCATGCACTTTAGTGTGCGTGGGAAGAACGTGACTCATATCCAGACAGTGCTAACTGAACTGTGCTGCATCATGCTTGACAATGTCGATCACTCTGCCCTCTGAGGATTGTATCTGATAGATTGACAACAACAGTGTTCTCAGATCAAACACTCCAGCACTATTTTAGTCTGTCTCCCTGATGACCTACAGTAGTTCTTTTATTATTGACATGGTTTAGTCGGTTTTCCAGAGCCAGGCAGAGACGGATAATGTCTGAAAAGATTCATAAGCACATAAAACACAGAATTTTTAGACAGCCACAAAAAAAAAGAAGAAAGAAAAAGTCACATAAGATCACATAACGAAGAAAAACTCAACATGTCTTTTGCACTGGCTCACAGAGAGTTTCAGTGCTGCTCTAATTCTGCACTGTTTATATCCCAGAGGGCATCTACTATACAGCAACACGCTAAGCTGCAGTTTATTTTACGACGCACACATGTGACCTGCTATTGACTTAGTAATTATGTGGCTAAATGGTAAGCACGCAAAAATTACCTAGAAATTACCTTGTTTGTTTCTGTTGGTTTTAAATGGCAACAAAAAAGGCCAGGCCCAATTTACAACGCAATGTAATCGTTAGCGTTCTGCTGATTTATGCAATTCAAAAAAGCCAGAATAACGGTAATGTAATATGCAATATTATCAGTGCTGTTTAACAGCGTTTCATCTCTCACATTAGATACAACAACCCAATAAATAACTTTTTATGCAAACATCAGTTTGCATAAAGACGTTTAAAGACATCATAAGATGTTTTGGTGGCAGAAATAAACATTTTGAGTAACACCCAAACTGAGCACAACACATAAAAGTATTTCTGAAATACTGTCATACTCAAAATTAGACCATAGGCATACCTTAAAATTTACATGGAAAATAAACTCAAGTTCAGTGCATATTCTTAAGTTCTGAGTTTAGTTTTAGAATTTAAATGCATTATTCATTTATTAGGTTACCACTTTCCATGTTCTTATGTCATCACCTTTTATAGTATTAAATCAAATCACTTTTTATAACTGATATATCAATAAAGGGTTCTTCAGCTACCTAGAAGAAATGAAATGCATGTTGCTCTTCATATGACATAATAGTGCTCATGCCCCATCACAGTAACATCTCATAACTCATACAGTACATAAAACATAGGTGGTAAACTTGGGATACAGTCAACTGAATGCACTGAGGCACCAACAAAAACGTACTGATCCATCGTATTTTTGTAACAGAACTTTTTATACCAAAAATACATTTTAAATATAATTTTTACATGATTTGGCTTGAGTGAAAGTATGAAATAAATGCTTCTTCCATGCTGATAAAACTAGACGGTTTCTCGGGTGTCAAAACGCACTCAACACCTGCTATTTTGAACTCAATAAATTACCACATGAGGGTCATGGACGCCCACACGCTAAGCAAAAAGCAAGTGCAGGAAGATGTGTGCATTGTCATTTTACAGTACCTATGAGAGCAGTTCAGAGAAGAGGTTAATCCATATTCATCTGCAGAGCGTACTCAAGTTGGCAACGACGGCTTCTCTTAAAAAATATTGCAGAAATTAAACACGTCATTCAGAAAATTCGCACTGTGGCAGCTCTCCTATTCATACCTGCTTTCTGACATTTGTACAATGAGTCAGGGGAGGACCACAACCAAGAACAAACACCTCCCACCTGATCTCCTTCATCTTAGCTGCAAGCCACACTCTCTCTCTCTCACTCCCTCTCTCTCTCTCTCTCTCTTGCTCTCTCTCTCTCGCTCTCTCTCTCACTCACTCTCTCTCTCTCGCTCTTTCACTCTCTCGGTGATGGTCTCTTCTGACTTTGGCACCTTGGCCTGCTCTGGTTTGGTTTGGTTTGACCTGCCCTGACAAGGGGGAAAAGCTCACTGATGAGTGTGTGCTAATTGCGTTTTGTCTGTCTGTGTTCTTACACATGCACCAAATACATAAGGAACACGCTGTCATTCACTGGACATAAAAAAATGTTTTTGGTTTTCAAAATGATATCATTTTGTAAGATCAAAATGATAAAATGGTATCAATATCAGTGCTGTATTTTCCTCTTGGTTGCCTCATTTTGGAATGCAACTCTTACTATCAATTTATCCAAATGTTTTACAAATTATATCATGAATGCTGACAGCAAATTGAGGATTAAATGCTCTAAATTACATGTTAACCAATAGGAATGGTGGTAATGTGATGTTTTGCTACACTTTTATTGCATTTCTGTGGACAGAAAATGCGAAGTGCAAACATTCTTGTCTAATGATGGTGAAAATAACCACAAACACATTGATATGAAAGTCTAAGTCACACAGTCAAGTCCTAGTTCACTTGGATTACAGTCATCTTCTTAGCTGGTTCGCAGCGAGATACATACACACACAAAAAATGTTTGCAAATGGCTGCCGTCGAGAATAAATGAGACTGAAACTGTGACACTTAACTGGGGATTGGAAAGGTCAAAGTATGGCGGAAGAGATGCTAAAATGTGATGTGTGGTGTGATTTTGCATTCTTGCAGTGTGTTCAGTATACAATGCTGTGGTGTGTATGTTAGAGAAAGGGGGTGACAAGAGTGAGACAGAGGTGCAGAGACACCAGTGCATGAAGAATGTTCCACAGATCATAAACTATATTGAGAGCAAGAAATACATTTATAAAAAAGGAAATAAAGCATATAAGAGATATAAAAGAAAGACAGCAGAGTGAGGAATAAGGGGAGAAAAAGAGACAGAAAGCAACAGTCTCAAACTGTCCCTGACACAAATCCTCCAACTGATGTTGAACTGTGAAAAACACACTACAGAGGGAAATTCCCTAAATGCACACTCGCACAGAAAAACTAGGGTATAGAGAAATACAGAAAAACAAACAAACACAACTTGTTTGGTGCGTGCAAATGAGGAGCAAGATTGGCCTGCTGCTGCAGAGGACTACAGCAGGATCAAACACAGCAACGGGATACATGACAGTAACTGTGTGTGTGTGTGTGTGTGTGTGTGTACGTGATACTCCATGAAAGTCTGAACTATAGTCAGAGATACATGTGGTGCCACGGCAGCAAAGTCACTTCAGATGTCCCGCTCATTAGGAGACACCCTGTCAGAGCATTTAAACCACCACCACAGAATGTGCGGCCGAGGGACAACGTCGGCACGCAGAGGTGCGCAAAACAATCAGCTCAAGAAATAAACACCAAGCTCATTTCCTCATATTGATTAAGGCTCTGCAAAGACAGAAGCCCGCACAATAGCAGCACGACACACACTATAACCAGTGATCTTTAAATTGACAACAAACACCATATTGAAACTATTTTGCCTTTCTTCCATGTGGCTTTTAATGATTCTGTTCAATTAGGACCCTTGTGACACAAAAACAGAATCGCTCTTGGCATTTTATTAGCTTCAAAGCCACTGATACCACACTCAAAGTTGATTTGTCAACGAGTTGTGCTTTTAGTGTGACTGCGCGCTGGTGTTAGTTTCATTATTCACATATGAGTTCAACGGTACAATTTAAGAGGAGCCTCTGCAAATCAAAGCACAGCCCCCAAGACGCTGACTGTAACATACTGTGGTGTTGTGTACAGTTGCTAGGGCCCCTTTTCAAAGGGGTCGGGCATCTGAAAATCGATAGACATCAGTAGTACAACTCTGTTATTCTCTATCTGCGTGTCACATCACTGCACCAAACTGAGAACCACGTCTGCTCAGTGGAAACCTGCTCTTGTGTGACTTCAAAGTTCCAGCAGATTAAACCAACAGCACACATGCTGAAATTATGTACAGCAAAACCACCAAACAAATAGTTCACAAAGCTGTAACTTACTGTACAGTCCGTATGCTGCAAGGCAAGCTAATTTACCTCATGATGAAACTCTGAAGACTTTTCTGCTAGTGTCTTTATCTTTTACCTTCAATCCTGGACAGCTTTTTTTCATTTGTGCATCTGATAGGTCTCCTCCTACTTATATTTGCACTTTACCCATGTGTATTGCACATCTTTGCTTAGCTTTGACGCTCACTAAATACAGCAGAGTGTGTGTGAATTCACTATATTATATAAATTTTTCTTTATAATATTATCACTACTTCTTCTAATGGTTTAATTTGCCAAACCTGTGGGAATTATAAGCACGTGTTTTGTATTGGGATAAAAGTGTTAAACGTACTAAACACACGCTCAAATGGAATTTTCTGTGCTACCATGTCTGTGAGTGTTGATGCATTTCAGAGTGAGGCGAAAAGAAAGGCAAGGGGACCAGTGAGAGTGAACGTGAACAGGAAAGAGGTCCCAAATAACTTGTGGCCTAGACCAGTAATTACACCACAAAGGTGCATATATATATGTGTGTGTTGGTGAAATGGGGAGAAAAATGTGACTCACTTGGAGGTACAGTATGCTGAACTGCAGATACACACACACACGGCGAGGCGGTGTGAAGAAGGAAAAACACACTCACAGGGTGCACTTCAGTCATTTCATTCCCCCTTGTAGATTCCCACCCGAGCTGTATGTATTCTTAGATTGTGGTGAGTCAACTCTAGACATCCATGATGTATTTTTGTAACCTATAATAATGATGTTAACTTTCAGAGTTGACAGCTGCCTCCACAGGAACTTCAAAAATTAATAGCTTTACATTTCTCACAGATAGAGCTTAAAGAGGCAATGATACTGTCGCTAGATAATAAGCTTATCACTCAGTGTATCATAACTGTTATCTTCTACAACGGATACTACCTCTTTCAATAGGCTATGCTTTTTAAACATACAGCATCTCAGCTACAGGAGATCACACAGATTGCCAAAACAGACCACAGGGGGTTCAAAATGGATGAGCAGCCCCAGTCTCATTTTTCTATGGGTTCTTCTCCATGTTTGTTTTCCGAAAATGCTGGAAATACAGAAAAGCATAGGAGGGAAATGAAAAAGAATAGAGATCACAGTTCACATTTCAATTTGAATGTATTTGACGGGGTTCAAATGTTCTTTCAAGCGCCACATCAGTACTTTTCCGCTATTACTTTACCTGTCTGCTGTGTGGTGTGCCATGGTTTTCCCAATTAAGAGACAGAAATTATCACTAAAAACTACTAAAACAATAAAAAGACTTACTGGTGTGATTCTGACACATGAGACTGTGAGATGTTGACCATCAATTTTTACGTAAAATATGAAGCAATCAGTATTTCTCTTTGCAGAAACGAGACAAGGTGTGAGTGAAGAGGTGTGCAAAGAGCCTTTGTGGTTGCCTGTGTTCTTCCTTTGGAGGTTTCCTGTATGCTGCTGCCTACACGTATGCCACCATGTTTACCTGTCCTGTAGACCACCACAGTCACATTTACCAAAAAAAAAAGTAACTTGTTTGACACCTTCAAAGGAGATGCATGTGGCTTTCTGCTTTTGTGCCATTTTCTTTTTTTTTTTAACTTTGTGGGCAGTTTGCAAAAGTAACACAATATTCTGTGTCAGCAGAGTGGAGAAGAGTGTGGTTTTTCTTTTGGAGGGGGGTTAATTCATTTATTTACCTGTTCTGTTTTCAGAACTTGCAAGGATATAGTAAGTTTATATATAAAACAAACATATTTCAGTACAATTGTGAGGATTCACAGTCTCTGATCTCATTCATTGTCTCTTTCGCTCTTCCTCATTACACATCTGTAATAAACTCTCACACAGAGAGTCGGTTTCCATTGACCTATCAAAGTTAAAATAAGAAACACTGCTGATATCATTCTGGACTTCCCTTTTCTGCCATGCCGAATCTTGTTGCTTGACTCATCCACCGTGTCAGTGACTCACCGGCAGTGACAAACTGACATAACTCTTGTATCTTGTACTGTGCGTAGGTGCACATATGAATAAAGCTTGTTTGACTTCAGTGCCATTGTGCCCTGTGCGCCTCTGCTGCACTGGGTGCAGGACTGATGTTGGTGAGAGAGAAAGTTTAGCTCGGTTTGAGGAACACGTTATTTCGAGTTCGCCCTCCTCTTGTGGCACTCGCTGGTTTCCGTGTAGCGAGGCATCGGTGCTGGAATGCAGTAACGGTCACAGAGGGACCCACGCACTCACCGCACTGTGAATCAAAACCCAAACTCCACTTCATTAGGCTCCTGTCATTGCAAAGACTCTCACACCACTCTATAAATACCCCTGTCTCCCCCCTCCAAATTTGTTTTCCCTCTTTTTTCTTTACACATGAAAATGCTCAGGGACTGTTCCAGCTTTCTGATGTGGCTCTTTATTTTGTACGTTGGCGCAAGAAACCACACAATAGTGGCTCCTTTTGAATATTAAAACATTCTCTGACGGAGCACAAAGGTTCTGAAGTTTTTTAATAGGCATGCACGCTAAATAAAACTTCTCTTTGAGCTTAACAGCTATACAATGTGGCATTTGGTTAGTTCAACTGGAGCTGCAACTTTCAGTTACTCACTACGGGAGATGTGTTTTTTGAGGGTGACACAAATATGCCTGGTATCCCACTGCCTTTGTGTACTTCAAACATCTGCGTATAAGATCTGTTAGAGGTGTTTTGCGAGATGTGGTGTTCTTGAAAAGGACAATTTACTGCATTAAAGACCAAAATGTCTTCACTCAAAGCAGATTTAAAATACAAGAATTCTGAGGAACCCACATTTAGATATAAAAGATCAGAGCAGACCATGTGGAGGTATTCACTACACGTGTAGTTACAGCAACGTCAATTCAACTATTATTACAGTTGAATAATAATAACCTTGCCCTGTTATCCTCTACACTTTACTCCACTAAAAGCGAAAAATAAAGACAGACAAGTAGGGATGCCCGTGAAAAGACTATCGTGCACTGCTGCTGGGCTCACAAATCATTCAGTAAAAAATATTATAAGTATAGGATGTAACTGTATCTGAATATGCTTTGTTTTATAATGATACATGTTCTAATAGATAAAGCCTGTGGAAGAGACCTGGCAGTCAGTTCCTGCCTGGTTAACATACAGATGGGGCGCCATCCTCTGGCGCGTATCAACATTACATGATGGTACACCAAAACATTTCAAGTGACCACATGTGACCTCCATGGCTTTGAAACAGAGAAAAGATGCCTTTCCAATGTGTCACTCTGCTTTTATTTTCTTTCTCTCAGTCGTTCCTCGCATGCCTGCAAACACCATGTACTCTCTCTCTCTCTCTCTCTCTCTCTCTGCTTTCTTTCGTCACATTTTCGGCCCTGTCAGTACGCACAGATAAAGACATACAGGCGTCAAAAATAGGAACACACACATTAAATGTGTCTTTTTGTGATTATGCAGTTCTGATTAGGAAGATGCATGAGTCATATTGCATATTAATTTAGACACGTTTGTTAGTTGCAGCTTGATGTACAGTGTTTGTGTGTGTGTGTGTGTGTGTGTGTGAGTGTGTGTGAGTGTGTGTGAGAGTGTGTGCTGTGCTGTGCATGTGAAGCCTGAACCGACGCCTTGAAAAAGGAACTAATTAAAGTCATGGAGAGAAATGCAAAGGCAGCAGAACTGCACAAGAGAGTGTGTGCATGTCTTTACTGACCTGGCCCAGTTTGAGAGAGAGAGAGAGAGAGAGAGAGACTAAAAACCTCAACCAGTGAAATAATGTATATAAAAAAAGACTCGACAAGAAGAAAGGTTTAAACAGCAAACTTTGGGAGTTTAAGAGGATCTTTGATGTGTATCAGAAGAGGAAAGCAGCCTTGCGACTGGGACGACAGTAATTTTAAGTTGAAGCAGAAGGCTGGCTGGCTGGCTGACTGACTGTGGGCTTTGATGGCGCTGGCTGTTTGAAGTGGTTTTTATTTTTTTTGGGGGGGGGGGGTTGATTGCGCCCGTACGGGGTTTTGG